>JAQBSW010004698.1:0-65934 GCA_029291075.1 Eudiplozoon nipponicum
CTTGATAAGAAAATGTACGACATTAATGAATGCTTTCGTCTAAAATAAAACAAAGCACGTATTAAGATGATTTGTATTGGGTCACAAGCTTTTAGTTTAATTAATCTTATCTTTCGCATAGGAAAACGCCAAAGCGAATGAGTTTTAGAGAGTATTAATTTTATGTACAAATTTTGCCAAACTAACATGTCTCTATATTTTTGGAGGACGAAAAAGGGGAAATTTAAAACTGAAGTGAAAGCGATATGGGGCAATAACGAATAATGAAAACGTATTATGTCACATAAAATTCTATCCGAATGTTTGTACGTGATTTTCTGCTAACATAGATTTGGCTACACATTCAATATATAATTAAAGGCCTATAATGCATCTAGAAATCATCTTATTAACCACATCGGGTGAGCATACTCGAAATACTAATTCTAGGCTGCTCAATTTCGAAGGAAACTTCTACGTGTGTTTTAAAATCCCCGTGTGACTGACGGTAGTTTGACTAAATTATACAATGTACGATTAAATACAATGAGATTGGTGTTTACCTCAAGCCCGCAAACTTGATTTAAAGAATTAAAAAAAAGTTGCACTTCTATGGACCGGTAATTCTAACGCATACACTCTTACATAGCATGCGTCACTTAGGAGTATTAATTTTGCTATCTAAATAAATTTATCCACCCGCCTTCCCTAAGTAGCATGCAAATTCAATTGAACAATCAAATAAGTTATCTTCTAGTCTATTGGTATCGTTATGCGCTCATTTTGAACGTTCCCTTCATTAATTAATCAATATAAAATTCAAATTAATATTTAGGGCTTCATCATTTGATGCTATATTATTGTTGACCATTTTGAAATACAAACTAAAGAAATTTCAATCCGTTATAGAAGTTCATTTTAATAGACTAGATTAAATGTCATTAAATAGCTGTAATGCAAAACTGAGCATGCTATTTTTGTTTATGTTATTTTTTATTTCAGACAAATACTAAACATCATATTTGATGGGCACAAAACTGCAGATTTTAGACATTTCCCTCTTACATGCTTAGAAGAAGAATGGATTAAGCAACAATTGACGCACATTAGATAACTCGAAATTACAGACTGCAGATCTACGAGACAGTTTCAATTTATTTTGATAGTTTACTTAAAAGTTTTACAAACAAAATCGAAGTTAGAAATAACAATTATGAGGAATAAACGCCGGCCAATAGGTACAAACCGCAGCATATCTGTGCAATTTATGTTGCTGTTACATTCGCTCATATAGACAGTAAATCAATAACAACCGATAATGCGATGTCAACATCTGTGAGTCGATTCAACAGATAGTTGAAATCGAAGTTGGGCAAACAACGCAAGTTAAAGGCATTTTTTACATCCGAAAAGATGAATGTGCATAAATATTTGTGTAGCGTCCGGTTAATTTTCACATTTATATTTAGCAGACATTTCTGCAAAAGAAAATAAATGCAAAATTAGAAATGAGACATTTTAGAAGCTTTAAGTACTAAATAGGGAATTGCATCTTTTGAAAGCATCACCGCCATCTATCTATGAGGAAACTGATTTTTGCGGCTTCACTGAATGTTGATTAGAAGACGGTTTTTCCTATTTCCCACACACACACACAAACACATAAACAAACTGTCTACCTTTCACCCTTCCTGCTCTAAATAATTGTTGAAAGTTAATAATCCAAAATTTTCTATTTAAATAGTTTATATAATACAACTCTTTATTATGGGTGAACACAATATGATTTTTAATTAAAAAAAGAAAACCACATCAAATAATTCGTACGGCTATCTGAATCTGTATAGTGCCAATTTAAGTCAATGTATGCCTGCGTCACTTGGAGAATAATGGACATAACTACGTGGCTTAAACGCGTATTTTCCGCAGTTGTTATGTGGATGACCGTTGTTTCAGATGTACAAGTTTCTGAAATTCTAACAAAGAAGTCAACAAACCATGAAACAATAAGGTGCTGGAAAATTTCAAATACTATTAGAAGCCGTGTATATCATCATTGATGCTTTCAGAGGGAAAATTAACATTCGTTATAGTATATCTAGAATTAATACCACTTTGCAAGTTATTGTTGTGTTTTATACATAGCACGTATAACTTTGTTAAATAATTATCATATAATATCTCCATATTTGGATACGCTTTTATATTGACTAATTCATAAATTAAGTAGATCACTTAGGTCCACAGTAGCATTATAAACTGTGTTAGTTCTACTTTAATGTTTAACTTTGAGTTAAAAAGCGTATATATTTTATGTTCTTCTATTTTAATTAACTAATCAATTTAATTGGACCATCCAATACGCGTAGGAGGATAATTAAATCAGAAATGTATGGTTTTGCTTTTCTGGACTAATATGAACATTTATTTAAGTCAACGTTGGGCGCTTAAAGTAAACACAAATCCCATTGTATTTAACCAGTCGTCGAATAACATAGCAAAACTATTACAATCAAGGTTGCGATCTTGATATAAGCAGCTGGCACATTAATTACTTACATATGGGTCAGGTGCTCATATCACGATCGCTTTATATTGACAATTTGTAAGTAATTAATGGGTCAGGTGCTTATATCAAAATCGCAAACTTGATTATAATAATTGTTATCACCACCCGCGCAACCAATGTTCGTTTAACAAAGCAAAACTACCGCCAGCCGCAACGCACTGACGGGTTTTGACCTTCCATGATCATCATCAGATTACGACGGCAAACTGACTATCCAGGCTCAAATCGCATTTCATATATATGGAATTCAAAATTTTATATAGTATGAAAATATTTGTGTACTGCAATGTTGACTGTTCTTTCAAGAAGAAAAAAAAACATTAATAACATTTTTATGGCCATAGTAACAGACTCGCACACATTCAGTTTGTTGACAATTATTGTCTTGATGAGAAGATTTTTTTGTCGATACCGCAATAAAGACTGAAACTTGTTCCATTATGAGTTTGTTGTTCTCAATTGAGGGTGTGGTAAATGACATCCAGAAACATCTCGTATTATTAAAAGTAAGAAGTAGCAAAACTCCACTCGCATCGTATTCGCCTGGTAAATGAGATCAGTTGTTTGGCGAGCGATGGTGGAAATACCTCTCCACAGAAAAATGGGATAAAAATTTGCTTATCTTCCCTACAAAGTAATCTCATTTTTTGCCCGTATTTGAAGAGCCGAACAAGGTAGATACAAATATAACATTTACAATGCAGGTTAAGTTAGGCTGAAGATGGCCCTACTTGACTAAACAGACAATTTGAGTAGATAACGAGCGTGTTGCCAGAATTATATCAAAGTACTTAATCCTTATTCGCCATTAAACCATTAGACAAGCTGCGTATCCAAATACATAAAACAGGAACTTTGGGCACATCTTTGCCAACTTCAATTGAAGGATATTTTTGCAACACAAAATAAGAGAGGCATACGCCAAACCGAATGAAATAATACTGAATATCAAGGACGTTTTATTGTTGTCAAAATGAGATCCTGACAGCTGATTATAGAAGACTTGCAGGAGTACAGTGTAAACTTCATTTCGCCATTTAGATGAAAATTGCGGATATAAATCATGAGAAAAACTGAAAATTTATAAGGAAATCATAATTTATTAAACATACATTTTATAATGCAAAGAATAGATAGTAAAGATAGGCTTATACGGTTGTGCCAATTGGTCAGCGTCGACAAGTTACAAGGTGTCCAAATTAAGAAAACAAAACACAGCTAATCAACTTTTGTGGCCCTCACCAAAAAACGTGTTATCGCAAACGATTTACACTGGTGAGAAAATCCCCCATTTCGGAGGGCATCATCAGTTTAGGTCGATTACAGTGACACGCCCAGTTAAAAAGAAACACGGTTATGAATAAATTAGTTCAGTTGTGACCAGAAGGATAAACCAAAGACAGAATGAACGGAAAGTATAATCTCTTGCACATTCGTGTCGTGATTACTGGCGACTCATCTGTAGCAGCCCGTATTACGCCCTTTAACCACAATATATTTAGGTGAGGAATGTGGGATAATAGGACGGTACCATCTCTTGGACGAATGTGTAAAACTGTAGAAGTGAAGCTAACATCATATAAAGTCTCAACAATGCGATTTCAACGCTAATTCACACTATATAATACATATTCCGAGTCTGCAAAGGAAACTAACACTTTGGCTATTGTGTCAGTAACATATAGTGTACTAACACTATGGTTTCCAAGTCGGTACATGGTACTAACACTATGGTTTCCAAGTCGGTACATGGTACTAACACTATGGTTTCCAAGTCGGTACATGGTACTAACACTATGGTTTCCAAGTCGGTACATGGTACTAACACTATGGTTTCCAAGTCGGGACATGGTAGTAACATTATGGTTTCCAAGTCGGGACATGGTAATAACACTATGGTTTCCAAGTCGGTACATGTACTAACACTCATATGATTTCCAATTGGTGAATGGTAATAAATTTTGTCAAGTCAGTATATGGTATTAACATTATGGTTTCAAAGTCAGGACATGGTACTAACACTATGGTTTCCAAGTCCGGACATGGTAATAACGAGACGGTTTCCAAGTCGGTACATGATACTAAAACTATGGTTTCCAAGTCGGTAAATGGTACTAACATTATGGTTTCCAAATCGGGACATGGTAGTAACATTATGGTTTCCAAGTCGGGACATGGCAATAACACTATGGTTTCCAAGTCGTTATATATTACTCACACTATGATTTCCAAGTCAGGACATGGTACTAACATTATAGTTTCCAAATCGGGACATGGTAATAACACTATGGTTTCCGAGTCGGTACATGGTACTAACACTATGGTTTCCAAGTCGGTACATGGTACTAACATTATGGTTTCCAAATCGGGACATGGTAGAAACACTATGGTTTCCAAGTCGGGTCATGGTAATAACACTATGGTTTCCAAGATGGTACATGGTACTAACACTATGGTTACCAAGTCGGTACAGGGTACTAACATTATGGTTTCCAAATCGGGACATGGTAGTAACACTATGGTTTCCAAGTCCGGAAATGGTAATAACACTATGGTTTTCAAGTCGGTACATAGTACTAACACTATGATTTCCAATTCGGTGAATGGTACTAACACTACGGTTTCCCAGTCTGTACATGAAACTAACATTATGGTTTCCAAGTCAGGACATGGTACTAACACTATGGTTTCCAATTCGGGACATGGTAAAAACACTACGGTTTCCAAGTCGGTACATGATATTAACACTATGGTTTCCAAGTCATTACATGGTACTAACACTATGGTTTCCAAGTCGGTACATGGTACTAACACTCTGGTTTTCAAGTCGGTACATGGTACTAACACTATGGATTCCAAGTCGGTACATGGTACTAACGCTTAGGTTTCCAAGTTGATACATGGTACTAAAACTATGGTTTCCAAGTCAGGACATGGTACTAACATTATAGTTTCCAATTCGGGACATGGTAATAACACTATGGTTTCCAAGTCGGTACATGTCACTACCAGTATGGTTTCCAAGTCGGTACATGGTAGTAATATTATGGTTTCCAAATCGGGACATGGTAGTAAAACTATGGTTTCCAAGTCGGGACATGGTACTAACATTATGGTTTCAAAATCGGGCCATGGCAATAACACAATGGTTTCCAACTCGGTACATGTTACTAACACTGTGGTTTCCAAGTCGGTACATGATAGTAACATTATGGATTCCAAATCGGGACATGGTAGTAACACTATTGTTTCCAAGTCGGGACATGGTAATAAAACTATGGTTTCCAAGTCGGTACATGGTACTAACACTATGGTTTCCAAGTCGGTACATGGTACTAACACTATGGTTTCCAAGTCGGTACATGGTACTAACACTATGGTTTCCAAGTCGGTACATGGTACTAACACTATGGTTTCCAAGTCGGTACTTGTTAATAACGCTTAGGTTTCCAAGTTGGTAAATGGTACTAAAACTATGGTTTCAAAGTCGGTATAAGGTACTAACATTATGGTTTCCAAGTCAGGACATGGTACTAACATTATGGATTCCAAGTCGGGACATGGTAATAACACTATGGTTTCCAAGTCGGTACATGTTACTAACACTATGGTTTCCAAGTCGATACATGGTAGTAACATTATGGTTTCCAAATCATGACATGGTAGTAACACTATGGTTTCCAAGTCGGGACATGGTACAAACATTATGGTTTCCAAATCGGGACATGGTAATAACACTATGGTTTCCAAGTCGGTACATGTTACAAACACTATGGTTTCCAAGTCGGTACATGGTAGTAACTTTATGGTTTCCAAATCGGGCCATGGTAGTAACACTAGGGTTTCCAAGTCGGGACATGGTAATAAAACAATGGTTTCCAAGTCGGGACATGGTACTAACACTATGGTTTCCAAGTCGGTACATGGTACTAACACTATAGTTTCCCAGTCCGTACATGGTACTAACATTATGATTTCCAAGTCAGGACATGGTACTTACATTATGGTTTCCAAATCGGGACATGGTAATAACACTATGGTTTCCAAGTCGGTACTTGTTACAAACACTATGGTTTCCAAGTCGGTACATGGTAGTAACATTATGGTTTCCAAATCGGGACATGGTAGTAACACTATGGTTTCCAAGTCGGTACATGGTACTAACACTATGGTTTCCAAGTCGGTACATGGTACTAACACTATGGTTTCCGAGTCGGTACATGGTACTAACACTATGGTTTCCAAGTCGGTACATGGTACTAACATGATGGTTTCCAAGTCGGGACATGGTACTAACACTATGGTTTCCAAGTCGGTACATGGTACTAACACTATGGTTTCCAAGTCGGTACATGGTACTAACGCTTAGGTTTCCAAGTTGGTACATGGTACTAACATTATGGTTTCGAAGTCTGTACATGGTACTAACATTAAGGTTCCCAAGTCGGTACATGTTACTAACACTATAGATTCCCATTCCGTGAATGGCACTAACACTATGGTTTCCAAGTCAGTACATGGTACTGATAAAATTGTTTCCAAGTCGGTACATGGTACTAACAGTATGGACTCCAAGTCGGTACATGGTACTAACACTATAGATTCCCAGTCAGTACATGGTACTAACACTATGGTTTCCAAGTCAGTACATGGTACTGATACAATGGTTTCCAAGTCAGCACATGGTAGTAACAGTATGGTCGCCAAGTGGGTACATGGTACTAACACTATAGATTCCCAGTCGGTGAATGGTACTAGCACTATGGTTTCCAAGTCAGTACATGTTAAGAACACTTTGGTTTCGAAGTCGGTGCATGGTAATAACGGTATGGTCTCCAAGTCGGTACATGGTACTAACACTATAGATTCCCAGTCGGTACATGGTACTAACACTATGGTTTCCAAGTCGGTACATGGTACTAACATTATGGTTTCCAAGTCGGGACATGGTAAGAACACTATGGATTCCAAGTCAGTACATGGTACTAACACTATGGTTTCCAAGTCGGTACATGGTACTAACACTATAGATTCCCAGTCCGTGAATGGCACTAACACTATGGTTTCCAAGTCAGTACATGGTACTGATACTATTGTTTCCAAGTCGGTACATGGTACTAACAGTATGGTCTCCAAGTCGGTACATGGTACTAACACTATAGATTCCCAGTCGGTGAATGGTACTAAAACTATGGTTTCCAAGTCAGTATATGGTACTGATACTATGGTTTCCAAGTCGGTACATGGTACTAACAGTATGGTCCTCAAGTGGGTACGTGGTACTAACACTATAGATTCCCAGTCGGTACATGGTACTAACACTATGGTTTCCAAGTCGGTACATGGTACTAACATTATGGTTTCCAAGTCGGTACATGGTACTAACACTATAGATTCCCAGTCGGTACATGGTACTAACACTATGGTTTCCAAGTCAGTACATGGTACTGATACTATGGTTTCCAAGTCGGTACATGGTACTAACAGTATGGTCTGCAAGTCGGTACATGGTACTAACACTATAGATTCCCAGTCGGTACATGGTACTAACACTATGGTTTCCAAGTCGGTACATGGTACTAACATTATGGTTTCCAAGTCGGGACATAATAAGAACACTATGGTTTCCAAGTCAGTACATGGTACTAACATTATGGTTTCCAAGTCGGTACATGATACTAACATTCTGGTTTCCAAGTCGGGGCATGGTAAGAACTCTATGGCTTCCAAGTCAGTACATGTTACAAACACTATGGTTTCCAAGTCGGTACATGATACCAATAGTATGGTTTCCAAGTCGGGTCAAGGTGAAGAACACTACGGTTTCCAAGTTTGGTACATGGTAACAATACATGGCTCCTGCCGGTCTGGAATTAACATTATGGTTTCCAATTTGGGACTGGCAAGAATACTGCTAGTTTCCGTCGCCATGGTACTGATACTGGCGGTTTCCAAGTCGGCATGGTACTAACAGTATGGTTCCCCAAGTCGGTACATGGTACTAACACTATAGATTCACAGTCGGTGAAAGGCTCAACACTATGGTTTCGAAGTCAGTACATGGTACTAACACTATGGTTTCCAAGTCGGTACATGGTACTAACATTATGGTTTCCAAGTCGGGACATTGTAAGAACAGTATGGCTTCCAAGTCTGTACATGGTACAAACACTATGGTTTCCAAGTCGGTACATGGTACTAACATTATGGTTTCCAAGTCGGGTCATGGTAAGAACACTACGGTTTCCAAGTCGGTACATGGTACTAACATTATGGTTTCCAAGTCGGGACATGGTACTAACACTATGGTTTCCAATTTGGGACATGGTAAGAACACTATGGTTTCCAAGTCAGTACATGGTACTGATACTATGGTTTCCAAGTCGGTACATGGTACTAACAGTATGGTCTCTAAGCTCGGCGCCAGCTCAACACTATGATTCCCAGTCGGTACATGGTACTAACACTATCATTCCCAGGTCGGTACATGGTACTAACATTATGGTTTCCAAGTCGGGACATGGTAAGAACACTATGGATTCCAAGTCTGTACATGGTACTAACGCTATGGTTTCCAAGTCGGTAAATGGTACTAACACTAGAGATTCCAAGTCCGTGAATGGCACTAACACTATGGTCTCCAAGTCAGTAAATTGTACTGATACAATTGTTTCCAAGTCGGTACATGGTACTAACAGTATGGTCTTGAAGTCGGTAAATGGTACTAACACTATAGATTCCCAGTCGGTACATGGTACTGATACTATGGTTTCCAAGTCGGTACATGGTACTAACAGTATGGTCTCCAAGTTGGTCCATGGTACTAACACTATAGATTCCCAGTCGGTGAATGGTACTAAAACTATCGTTTCAATGTCGGTACATGGTACCAGCACCGACTTGGAAACCATATTGTTAGTAAAATGTACCTTTTCGTTACAATAATTTTGGTATCGGTTACTTTCACAATAGCCATAGTGTTAGTATCCTTTACAGACTCGCATTATCGTAGACTTTATATGATGTTAGCTTCACTATTGCAGGTTTACACATTCGTCTAGGAGATTGAACCGTTCTATTATCCTACAATCTTGACCAAAATATATAGTGGTTAAAGGATGTAATACCGGCTCCTACTGATGAGTCGCCAGTAAGCACGAAACGAATGTGCATGAGATTATACTTTCCGTTCATGCTGCCTTTAGTTTATCCTTCTGGTCACAACTGAACTAATTTGTTACAAAGTTCGCAACGCCTAATACATACTTGCATATATATATATATATATATATATATATATATATATATATATATATATATATATATATATATATATATATATATATATATATATATATATATATATATGTATATATATGTATATATATATGTATATATATATATATATATATATATATATTAGTTCTTCACAACAAACAGTATTTAACGGTTTGTAATATTTATTGAATATTCTATTCTCTGAGATATTTGGTTAATAACAGCAGCATATAGATGTAAGGATTATGTCATTATATCTTTATCACCACCACAGGCATTAATAGAGCGCCTTTAGTAACCATCCTTTTACAGTGATACAATCATGAGAAAAGTAAATAACTAATAATAAAATTATTTTTTTAAATCACATAAACGTGAATAAAAATGACAAAGATATTATTTTTTAGAAAGAAGTTGTAACAGAAGAGTTATCAGACAAAAAGAGGATCTATTGAAGTTGTGGATATTTGCTATGGTATGCCATATAGTAATTTACAATGAATATTAAATGTTTATAAATTGTGTCAGTCTAGTTTAAATATTGCGCAAGATATAATATAAAATTTGTCCGGTAATATAGTGCTAATTTTTGCGTCTGGGTATCAGACACAGGACCGTTGCGATCAAAATCAGGAATTTTATCGCGTACGCTACAGGATGTGCTCAACGAACCCTCGTGGAATTCTCATGCTAATTCGTACGCAAATGCACCAGCGCAGTTGATATCTAACAAAAACATACCTCATTTCAGCAATAAATAAAATCAAATCCTACAAATATCATATAATATAACATTAGTTGCCCAGGTTTCTGCTCTATTAGAGAAGATCGCTATTGATTTGTTTTATCAAAGTTGCGATCTTGATATAAACACCTGACCAATTAAGTACATACATTTGTCAGTATACAACAAGAATTATATAGTGTGGCAAAGGCAATTCATCCAGTAGGCTGGTTTCGTCAATATTGGGAACTCATCAGGTACTGGCCAGAATTTGCCGCGGGTAGGGCTCGAACCTGGGCACGTCTGCTTCGGAAACTAGTGCTCTGTCCGCGGCAACTTCTGGCCATTACGTGATGAGCTCCCAAGAAGGACGAAACTGTTCTACTGGATCAATTTGCTTTTCCTTACTATACAAATCTTAGTTTATACTGACAAAAACGTGTTTATATCAAAATCGCAACCTTGATAAAAAAAGTTAAAATCGATTTACATTAAGGTTTATTTCGAAATCAAAATTAACTAAAAATGTATTATTTTGTATAACAAAAAACTGTATGCATTCGAGACTACTATTAAAAGATCAAAAGAACATCATCGCTCTTTTGAGCCGAGGCTGCAGCAATTATGTATCTTATTCGGGCGCACCAATGTAGTGCGAAGCGTATCTAGAATATGAATTAATATTGTCATTTAAAGCAAAGCTGTTTTTGGTCGATATGAAATACAAGTCAGACCAGTTATTATGATTATATATATATATATATATATATATATATATATATATATATAAGATTTATTTATCTATTTATTTTGTCATTAAATTAATCTATTTATTTATTGATAAATTTATTTAATTAATTAATAACATATCTATCTATTTGTAGTAAGATATATCCTTGCAGTAGAAGCAAAGATAAACCAGCTGATTGGCACAAATTTATTAATTTTTAAAATATATAATAATAATAATAATAATAATAATAATAATAATAATAATAATAATACTGCGTAATTGTTAAAAGTCGTCGCGGTGCAGACCGTCTTGCTTTAACTAAACTTTAATTAAAATATCTTCTATATTGACAAACGGACATAAAAAAATAAGTACCTTGAACAATAAATACATAATAAATAATTGTCTCGGCAGTAATTAATGTATATATTGTATGCATTCCATGCGAGAAAAATTAAAATATTGATACAGAAAATTCCGTTAATAACTCGAAAGTAATGCATAGAGAAGCAGCGATTGCGTAAGAAGAGTAAAATAGTATGCAAATTAGTTTTGCGTAATTGAAACATTCGAAAATGCATTATTGCCAGAATAGTCGTTCATCCTAGCGATAATCGTGATTGGCTAATCATCTTGAGCTTGAAAAAGTTAGTTTTTACATTATTCTCACCATCTATGTTGGTGGAAATATCTTTAGTGAATAATATAAATGAATATACCGAAATTTGAAAAAAAGATTAAGGCTAGTACTGCATCGAAAATCTACAATTTAATAATAATTGATTGTGCGGGTGGTGGTAAAAATTCTTTAAATCAAGTTTGCGAATTTGAAGCAAACACCAATCTCATTGTATTTAACCAGTCGTCGAACAACATAACAAAACTACCACCAGCCGCAATGAACTGACGCGTTTCGACCTTCCATGATCATTATCAGAGTACGACGGCTAACTGACTATCGAAGATCAAACAGCTTTGAATATATATGGAAATCAAATTTAGATATGATTTAGTATGAACGATGTTGAAGCCTTCGGAAGAAAGGGACTAATACAAACCCAGCCCGTTTGAAGACAAATACGAAATGGAAATTGTGATCAATCGGATCTTCGTGAAGCTGTTAGTGCAAAGCTAAAACCCGTGTACGCAAAACGCGGCATTAGAAAAAAATATGAAGCTGGCACTTCGCAATCAAATTAAAAAAACGAGTTTGTTACGCAATGCATAAGGCATAATTGCATGTTTAGATTTTACCTTTGTTCTACTATTTCTATGCTTAACAAATTGCGCGCAATTCTATTTATATAAAGCAAAGAAATATGATCAATCTTCATAATACACATTTGGCAGGAAATATAAGGCGATTAAATTTCTACACAGGCATTTTTTGACAAGATACAATTAAAGCATACCATGCGCTCGTGGTTTCTTGTGAGATCTCCATTGCACGAGACATCTGAATAACGTCATTGTCTGGTTTTGCATTGCTACTAAACGCCTTTGAGGCAGCTTTCTCCGCTGCACCGGAACGATTTTTTATTTGAATAATAAATAATAGAAAAAAAATTTCATTTAAATATTTCTCAAACTAGTTGCATTCAGTCATAAAATTTAGAAAAAAAATTTACAACGAATTATTTATTCTAATACTTCTTTCATTGCAACGTTGACTTGTAAATTTTAGCGAAATCCTAAAATATTTTGTAAAATGTTTATTTATAAAAATATGTAAACTATAGATACATTCGATTTTCAAATATGAAAAATAAACTGTAATTATTTAGCAAAAAAGACAATACATAGTAAAGTAAAATATTTGAAATTAAAAATGGATTTAAAGTTTGCCTACAAGAATACAACGAATATAGGGCTATTTTGTTGGAAAAATGTTCTATATCTTATATGTTTGTTTATTTGAGCTAGTGTACATGATTACTTATATATTTCATTATTTTTAAGTACAATTTTCTTTCTATAACATCAGCCTACACGCTGCTTTTACAGAAGCTGTTAATCTACACCTAAAATATTGTCTATATAGGAAGAAGAAGTAAAATTGATTCTCTTGTGAATGCTTTTGATTGTTTGGTAAATTTTAAGTACGATATTGGGTGACAAATACCAAATGCAACACACACATACACACACACACACACACACATATATATATATATATATATATATATATATATATATATATATACCTAGTGTTTGATCATCATATACGCCAGAATACGTTAATGACAACAAAGTTTTGAAATTATACGGAGTGTGCTGGTTCACCATAAGCATAAAAATATATCAAATATCGTTTGCCTACTATGTAGTGCTCTCACCATTTTATGTCAATTCCTCTTTTGTTTATAAATTGATCGCGGACGGGGCGCAAACCGGAGCATATTTGCTTCGGAGTCTGGAGACTTTCCACTGCGCCAATTTGAAGGAATTCTCTACGATTTTTTACTCATATACTAGCCTATTGATTTAGGTTTGCATTTTCGTCAGGTGGAACCAGTTTTGAATCAATTAAATACTTCAAGTCTAACTAGTCACCTCCAAAATGTCATTACACAACAGACAGCTTGTTACCTGGGGAATTTATATTGGATTGAAGTATGATAACTGGATTTATTTTATAGTTATGTTAAAAGTGTAAACAGGTAATAAATGTAATTCGTCCTTTTCGACAACTTTAGAAGTACAGTCTAGAGTTTGCAGCAGATGAGGCTCGAATATTGGCACATTTGCATCATGTTCGCTTGTGCCTGGATACTAGTAAATTGTTGTTGAATTTTGTTATTCGCGGCCAGTCGATAAGAATATCATGTTGATGACCCTTTTGAATATTTAGGCCAGGTGTTCGTTGTTTTATACAAATGGTTTCATAAATATATAATAATTTTTCTAATTTTGCCTTATGTAGAATTGAGAAATTCGTTAAAATGGCTGGATGCCCTGTTTCCAATATGTGATCAGAGTTAGCTGATTTTCCTGACCGTCCAAGCCTTTCCTGAATAAACTGAACCAATTGAAAAATTCAACAACAGTTTACTAGTATCCAGGCCAGACCGAACACGCCCCCAACCAGACTCAACAAACATTCAATCGGATTGGAAACAAACTGAAGAGGAAAAAATATCAGATACGCTGGCAGAAATTTCGAAACAATATGAGCATTCAACAATGCATTCCGTACCTGCGCTGTTACCAACTGAAGAAAACAAAATTGCGCAAAAAAGGTGAAACGAAAAACTACGCTCGGAAAAATAACATTCTTACAAGTAACAGCCAACAATGCAAACAGTTGGGTAACTCTCGAGTCATGAATACAATAATGACCAGATTTCAGACATCACTTTGCAATACAGCGAGAAAGGCCTTTACACGCAAACAGGAACTCACACACAGACACACACGCTTACACACTTACCAATCTGCCAAAACAAGAATTAGAAAACCGAGTCATATTTGTTGCTACCCTCATATTCAAATGAAAACCCAGAATTTATATAAATGAAAGATTGTAAAGCGAAGTTTAGTATACGCAAAATAAATTTCCATTGCCCACTTTATTATTAATGTGTTTTTCTTCCTAATTTGAAATATATATATATTGTCAGTGTAAACCAAATACTTCACCAGGTAGCAACAGCAGTTGGTCGCGTATAGGCTTCGATCTGGGCCACAGACACTTCGGTCTATGAAACTCGATCCAGTGCAGAATTCGTGCCTACACAAAATCTAAATTCGTATACAAAATTGTACTTTCTGGTAACCTGTTATTCAGGCGAATCTTATCTGATATCTATTTATACTTGAGGTTTAAACTGGCGAATCCGGATCTGTCTTTATACAAAGGACACCATGCCGCTTGGGGAAGTTATGATGCCTTGAAATCTACCTGATAAACATTTATTTTATAGTGGTAAAGCACATGTAATCTTAATTGTTGCATTGGAATTCAAATCGCTATATATATATATATATATATATATATATATATATATATATATATATATATATATATATATATATAAATAAATATATATATATAATTTGACGAGAAAACACATTTATTGACAAATTGGATTATGGGCGTTTTATTTCGAGAGTTCTAATCTACACATGACAAACTTTCAGTAATATACATGCAGGGTTTTCATTTTATTATGTCGGTTGCAACTAGTTTGATATTTCGTTTTACTTCTATTTCTTGTCTCGGTTGATTTGTAAATGCGTATGCGTATGTGTGTGTGTATATACGTAGATGTGTGCCCTAGGTGTCATTCTCATTATATTGCAGAGTGATGGATTTAGATTTGACCAAGTGTTGTATTTCTTAGTTATAAGGTGCATGCCGCCTTTTGTTAAGCCATGTTCTTTTGATTTCATTTTTTCGTCTTGGTGACAGTGCTGGGAAAGCGGATTGTGGCGTTGATCGTTCATTTTTTGTGCAATATCTGTCACGCCTATCGATGTTAGTGATGCTGTTTACGCAGTTGTATTTTATTCAGTTTGTTGCCAATCCGATCGAATGCTTGTTGAGACTGGTGCCATGAGTGCTTCGGCTAGCCTGGGTTTTGTGTTTCTTGGCCAGCTCGAAACCGTATGGCCCGCGAGGAAAAAGAAGAGAGGAACACTTTGGGACATATAATGATTTCTACGAAGTTTTAATTTCAGCTGACAGCCTAGGATTATGCAATTATATAACAGAGCCCATTGTTTTTTGTTTCCCAATTATTGGCAGTTAAATTTGTGATCAATAGAAGAAGAGTTAAGCCAGGCATTTGACGCGGTGAATACGGTTGCAGCTGAATGTCGTATTCAAACGTTAGGGGATGATGATAGCTTCCCTATGTATTTCGTTCCATTGCAACGCCATTTTTGTTGTCAAACTTTATTAAAAAATGGCGGGGGCTGTTGGTGGAATCCCATTATAAATGATCGAAAATAAGCACAAACGAGGTGACATATGTTGAGGCAAATCAAAAACAGCGATGTATAAACCAATACATTCTATAAAGTATAAAGGTGACAGTTAGGCCTCAAACCTAGAATTAATTTAGACCTAAATTTATTTTATGAAATTCAATTAAATTAAGTATTAAAAAATATATTTATTACATAAAAACACGAAAATCGCCGATTAATCTATATTATTCAATGGTGATATAATGGTTATTTTCAATAAATTCGATACAGATCAGCATAATTTTATGAAAAAAAGCTCTCGTTATTACCTAAACGTCAAAATTATTTAAACAGGTAAACATATATACAATTATTAAAATAATCCAACATAAAGATTAAAGAATATATATATATATATTTAAAAGAAACGTTTTATTTAAAACCGATGATACTCCTGAACAAGGATAGGTATTTATTTGGTTGCCAAAAGTATCGTGGATACGATTTCAGACCCTCACTAGATTTTATATATATTTGAAACTCTTTTCCTCGCCAAGAAAACCGTGGTTTTATGCAATTTGCAAATAATTATTTTACACAAACTTCTAGAAAAGAGACGCCGAAAATATTTAGTTTTTCTCGAAAGAAAATAAATAAGTAAATACTTTTCTAAAACTATGAAATAACTGGTAAATTTGTCCGTAATTAATTGCCTATATTGGTGCACAAATTGATCCATCTGAAAGATTGATAAGCCAGAAAGCATTAATTAGTATTTGAATGCAAATGCTGTGTGAAACCCGGAATAGGTGATGTTGTGGATGCGTCTAATGACCTTCAATGCTAACTCCAAGCTTCAAGCTACCAGAGGTAGCAATTTTAGTCATAGTTAATAAATATGCAACCGCGCAAAATCATTCGAGCAGACGGTTCGCGTTTTCTACCTTACGTGCTTTTAACTTTATAATGTCGACATATACACAAAGAAATCCTGCCTTCATTCTTTACATAACAGTCATTTCATCAATTATTATAGCGCCTTCTATGTAGTATCAAACCGAGACGGCTAGCTGAAGCGGTAAACAGAATGCCACATCCAAGAGGATACGCGTGAAATTTGTCTTTAATGCGTGGCTTTCATGATCTAGTGAATAAGTTGAAGATTATGCCATAATGGTTCTTAATATAAAGCCCGGCCGCATCATTTATAACAACTATTGACGTGTACACATTAATGACGCAAATGGTCTCTTTAAATATATGCATTAGGTCATTTATATATATATATATATATATATATATATATATATATATATATATATATAATTAGAAATAAAAAAACACATTAATAACAAAGTGGAAAATGGCCGTTTATTTCGAGACTGATAAACTTCAGTTTAAAATCTTGCATTTACATACATCCTGAGTTGGCATTCGATTATGGGGATGGCAACAAATCTGGCTCGGTTTTACTTCTATCTATTATTTGGGCTGATTAGCAAGTTTGTATGCGTATGTGTCTGTGTGTGTGTGCCTGTTTCCATGTAAAGGTCTTTCGCGCTGTATTGCGAGGTAATGTCTGGGATCTGATCATTCTTGTATTGATGTATTGATAGTTAACCAACTGTTCGCATTGTTTAATGTTTCGTGTACGAATGTTTTTTCCCAAGTGTAGTTTTTCGGTTCCCCTTGTTCTGCAACGTTTTTTCTCCTCTTGGTAACAGCGTAGTGCTAAATATGATATTAACTTTAACACTGGTTGAATTATTCATAGTTATTCTATTTCGCCGCTGTGCAATTATTGAGGCCGGTACGTCGACTCTAAATGGTAATTTTGGGTAAAAGTGCTTGACGGTATCCTCTTTAGTGCGAATCTGACATCAACAAACCCCTCTGGGTATTTGTTCATTAGCAAAGTTTTTATCAGTTATTTTATGTTCTTCATCGATCTTATGTTCAGAGACTATCTTCCCTGATTCTGTTTACTAGCTTGTTAATTAAGTTTCTTTCGTGGGATTTTGGCACACTGCTGCTGTAATGAATGTATTGCCCGGTGAAAGTGAATTGTCTATGTATTGTCAGTGTCAAACCACTATTTTCTTCTCGAGTGAGTTTGCACTATCAGTTTCGTAAAGATCCGACTGCTCCACATTTCGAAGTATTCAATGAGTTCGTCTACGTTGTGGTTGGGTACTGATTCGACATCCGAAGGCTTCAACATCTTTCATACTAACCACTGTAAATGAGGTACGATTTAATCTTCGTTGATTGACTACTTTTAGATTCCTCCTTTCTGGAATCAACATCAGGCCCACAATCATATATACAAACCTCAAATCTCACAATAGCAGATTTAAGCAAATGTTGGGCAATAAAACCTTTCTTTATTTATCTACCAAATTATTATTATTTCTTTGTCTATTCTTCACGTGACAACTATTTTATCAATGATTTTGATCTAAATATCCAACTGGCCACTTCTGATCTTTTATTAAAATACAGATACCACGCCACTTGGGGAAGTGATTATTAATGTGGGAAGAAACTGGCTGAGTCAGTATATTTTACAATATGCATAGCTTTAATGTTGAGCTTAAACGCGCAACTGTCCTTCTGGTTTTGAATTTCGCTGCCATTTCATTGCGCGGAACAATTGATAGCACTCGTAGGTCGGTATAATCTTGAATCCTTTACATTTCCAGGTGCATCGATTTTTGGCCTTGATTGATGGGTTCTCAGTAATCCCTACATTTTGAAGCACTCTCTCAGCTGCTTGTCTGAAAACAACCTTGGAACAAGATTTTATAAAAAGGGGGAAAGCTTGTTCCAATGTCATTTCCACACAAGCAGCTGAGAGAGTGCTTCAAAATGTAGGGATTACTGAAAACCCATCAACCAAGGCCAAAAATCGATGCACCTGGAAATGTAAAGGATTCAACATTTTACCGACCTACAAGTGCTATCAATTGTCCCGCGCCGGAAAATGGCGGCGAAATTCGAAACAGACATGACTTTTAAGAACGAGCTGTAAACATTGGCTGCAAAATTCCAATAACAAGATAGAATGTTTCCCAATATAATCCTGATAAAAGCAACTCCACGGCCTTTATTAATGTCAGCAGAAAAAAGTGTTGACTTTTCTTGTTTTTGTGCTACATGTGCTGATAATTGTTTTTCTTTTGGCTAATACAAAGATCGGTTTCAAGAAAATAAAATGTGGAATACTTAAACCAATTAACATATAATGATAAGGAAAAATAGCTCTACTAAAAGGACATTACGATATTGATTTTCACCTGTGCTAATAAAGACGCTGAAGAATATTTAGGACCATTTTTGCATTCAGTTAAAAGTATATGTCTATATAATGAAGCAATTGAAAAGTCGGAAACATACATTCAGATTTTTTTTCAGGAGCGAAATAAAACAAATATACAACTGTGATCCATCGATAATTTACCTTCTTATCTTCTCATTTTCGGGTGCATCTTCCCAATGGTAGAACCGCTCAAGAGCCGATCATTTTATCGCGCGTTTTTGTATCGATAACTTATAATTACCATTATTCAAATTTCACATTGTTATTTTAATTAATTTTTACTTGAAGCATGTACTTCGTGCTGTGGTTGAATGAGGGTGACGTTTGTCAGCGTGTCGTTTTGGAACTAGTCGCCATTTTCATATCCCAATTAGTAACATTTTACAACCAAAAAGCCACCATTTAATTCGTGTACATTAGACAATAACCGTACTCGCAGTTGTTTTCTATGTTCTCCATGCCTAAATTATTGACGTTTTATGCTGTTCATTTTAAAAAGTTTGATTTTTCATTAAATATCGTTGTAAAATACATATAATATTTTTGCTTCTATATATGTAATATATTATACTCGATTTATTCATTTTTCTATCTAAAAAACAGATTATGAAATAGCGTGCCACTATTATATTACTTAGATATTATATAATAACGAAACCCCTACTTAAAACGAGAGAACTTCCTAATTTATCATTTAATAAAGTTCGATTTATCCTTAAATATCGATGTCAACTAAATATAATATATATTCTTCTATATATGTAATATATTATACTCGATATATTTATTTTTTTCAAAACAAATGAATTATGATATAGAGTGAAATTATTATATTACGTAGATATTATATAATAACGAAAACACTTATTAAAACGAGAGAAGAATTTTCTAACATCTGATCGAACGTTGCAATCCGATTCACCAAGTTACATTTCTGTGCCAAAAGATAACAAAACCTGACGAGAAAACATGGATGAAAAGAAATAAAATATTTATTTGATGTTGTAAAAATGAGGACGAATGCATTACAAGATGAACAAATTATATATTCTCGAGGACACATATATTAATAAGCATTAAAATTGTCTTCTTCTTTTAATGGCATTGAATCGAATAATATTATTTTGGTATGTTTTAGAGAGAGGTATTTAAGTGAATATGTTTCTAAAAGACAAAATGTTGTACGATTACGCTAAATCGATCTATGACATGAATTTACGGTGGACCAGATAGTTTTTCGCGATTAGAAAGCGGAGATTCATTCCACAACGTTACAGTGACTTACTGGAATATATATATATATATATATATATATATATATATATATATATACATCTAGGGCAATCTAGTCCTGGCAATAAATACTAGGTTGATGATTTTAAAAGATTGGAAGTTGAATGTACATTTAATTTTGCAAATGACCTTACACAGTGATAAAATATTTTTTACATTACCTGTAATGTGAAATGCAGATCATACATCTATGCTTCAATTGTTCTTTCTAGCGTAACCCTTAATAAGGCCGTTTACTTATACAAATGAAATCGAGGCAATTGAATGTAAAATGTGAATTAGATTTTTAATGCGGCGGCAGAATAATAATTACCATACACACACACACACACACACACACACAATATTCTATGTTTACAGGATAACGTGCACACAATTTACTTCTATTGTCCAATTAGTAGAACCCACATTCACTAACATATGGGCCATACACCGAAATGCCATAAAATTTAAAATTTACTAAACGAGATTACCATTAATTCACAACTACAGTAAGCCTAATCAAATAGAAACTTCGCAGATAAATTTGACTAATGTAAAAGTTTTAAATTTATGTGGAATAAATTTTCATTTCTGTTTTCCAGTATATTTAGACATCCAAAACATTAAGCAGGTAGTTCTGAAATTTTAAATCCTTTGTTTATATTAGTCAGCAAAATCAAAAGTGTAATTATATATATATATATATATATATCAAAATTAATTTCGCGAATATTTAAAAAAAATCGTAAAATCTAGATACTGAATATACATAAACTCTGTATAATTTGACTCTAAAACTAGTACATCACCGGTTTCACTGCAGGTGACAAACGGTAATGATGGAAATATTTTAAGCAATTCAAATGTAATCATTCATTAAAAATCATATAATATCGGTTAAGTGAACATTGCACGTGGATAATTTTATCTAATACGTTTATTTTAAACGCTATGACTATTAAAAGTAAATGCGCCATTCGTTACATAATAAAATGCAACAGTTTTTATTTAACACTCATTTTGGTTTCATGCATTAGGAAATTCTTCAGGAAATTTAATAAAAAGTAAAATTTAGGACTGTTAATGCTAATGAGTCTAGCAGTATATTTTTTTTAGTTTATGCGACAAGTAACAGCAAAAGTAAAGGTTTATTACGTTAGCGATCCGAAATTGCTGAAGGAAAAACTTAAATGATTTTGGCGAAAGCTGCAACATAGCTTTTACGATGCCTACATACATGTTTGGAAACTAAAACTCTAAACAGAAACACTGAATGTGAGATCATAATTTTAAGGGTTGCTTTTTTAATAACAGTATATTGAATAGGCGCACACACGCACATCTACTCACAAGTATATAAATGTTGAAATCAATAACTCATCCCCAGGTAGTACAGTGTCTGTTCTACAATTTCACACACATAAAAGAAAGCTAATCAAGAAACTCAAGTTAATTTTTAATTGAATATTGGATGTACCGTGCGGCAGAGTAACTCGGTGGTTACAGAAACGTATCCCAACACATTTGTGCCAAGGTTCAATCCGTGTCCGCGTAAAGTAGTAGTTTTCTTATGTTGTTCGATGACTGGTTAAATACAATTTGATTGGTATTTACTTCAAGCTCACAAACTTGATTTAAAGACAGCATGAACGGAAAGTATAATCTCATGCACATTCGTTTCGTGCTTACTGGCGACTCATCAGTAGGAGCCGGTTTTACGCCCTTTAACCACTATATATTTGGTAGAAGAATGTGGCTATTATTCCACATTCTTCTACCAAATATATAGTGGTTAAAGTGCGTAATACCGGCTCCTACTGATTAGTCGCCAGTAAGCACGAAACGAATGTGCATGTGATTATACTTTCCGTTCATGCTGCCTTTGGTTTATCCTTCTGGTCACAACTGAACTAATTTGTTACTAGGTTCGCAAAACCTAATACATACTTGCTATATATTAGCTCTTGGCAACAAACAGTATTTAACTGTTATATATTGAATTGAATGATGTCATGCTTACCGCGAAATGTGATAACTGATATCGATCAACGCCAGAGTGTATTGATTTACTGGAGTAACATGTGTTCAGAAATTGTTGTAATTCTCAATTTCGGTGAACTATAGCATAAATTGATATCCATCAGGTTGGTACCATGTACCGACTCGGAAACCATAGTGTTAGTACCATGTACCTTTTCGGTACAATAATGTTGGTACCGGTTACTAACACAATAGCCATAGTGTTAGTATCCTTTACAGACTCGGTATATATATTATATAGTGTGAGTTAGCGTTGAAGTCGCATTGTCGTAGACTATATGATGTTAGATTCACTATTGCAGGTTTACACATTCGTCTAGGAGATTGTACCGTCCTATTATTCCACATTCTTTGACCAAATATATAGTGGTTAACGGGCGTAATACCGGCTCCTACTGATGAGTCGCCAGTAAGCACGAAACGAATGTGCATGAGATTATACTTTCCTTTCATGCTGCCTTTGGTTTATCCTTCTGGTCACAACTGAACTAATTTGTTACTAGGTTCGCAACACCCAATACATACTTGAATATATATTAGTTCTCCGCAACAAACAATATTTAACTGTTATATATTAATTTAAAGAATTACTAAATCTGGAACCCTAAATCTTGCCATTCAGTGTAGCCAGAACGCAAAGGTTATGATCTAATTATCTTAACCAAATATATATTTTTTTCTATCAGTTATGGAAATGTAATAATGGAAGAAAGAAATGCATGAATTTTATACTAATGTTAGGCGGTCTGAAACGGCCAAATTCTAAATGAGGCTGAATGAACACTTTTGAGATTTAACAGGATCGACATGCTTTACTCATTCAGTAATATCTTGTGGAATGGTCGGCCAAAATAAACGTACTTATAGCAATATTCTTGTCCCACTGACACCAGAATGAATCAGAATATCGTATTCATCAAATACAGGGCAGTGACAGTCTTTGGGAACAAAATTTTACTTGCCAACTCTTTTTCAATATTATATTCGATTACCTCCGCCTCGCCTATCCTAAAATAAATAAATCCGTCCGGGTACGTTCGTCGCCATAATGTGAGTTCTTTGCTTGTCTGATGCTCCATCTGAATTTCGTGGCACAGCGAAAAAGTGGCATTCAGAGGGATTAGTGAATTTATTTCAATACGAGTTAAACAATCCGCTACTGCATTATATTTGCTATGTAATTGACTAATGCTAAGCTTGAACTCACTGTGGCGGATCATTCGGTGAACAGCTTTTTGCAGATTGTTTTGAGTACCTTTTAGTAAAGCCTCCAATAACGACGCATTGCAAAGCTAAATGTTCTCTTTCATTACCAAATAAACCTTTTCTGCTAATTTGAAATTTCTGGAATGAAATGCAACGCAGTGCACTGCAATCACAAAGTCTTGTTCTAGTGTGGCGCCCAAGGACACATCGACGACTTAGGCAGCCTTAGCCCAAAGAGATGTCTTTTCGGCCGTGTCTTTGGTTGCGTCATTATTGAAATGGAGGACCCATTATAATTATAAATACGAAGAAAACGAAGTAATTCTTTTTTAGTATTTGGTGCGTTAAATTTACTAGTAGCCACAAATTGGTCTTCTAGGGTATATTTGACACCACGTTCTATCAAGTTCCCTGGATATTTCAGCTGTTTCTGTGACCAATTTTCCACGTTCAAAACGTGACTAAACTGATCAATACCTGCGAGGGTCGATTTGATATTGATTATATGCTGTTAGAAATTATCAGAAGCTATAATAGCATCATCAATGTAAGAATGGACGCGAGGAAGTTCCTTTAATTATAGTTTTCATGCACACACCAAAAGGGCATACGCGTATATTCAAATTACCGAAAAGCTTAAATACATGCTGTTTTCACGATACTTTTCTCATTGAGTGGAATCTTATGAAAAACTGATTTAAAATCAAGTCCTGTAAACCATTTTTGTTGAGAAATTTAATCAATAATATCCTTTGCATTATTTATCGGATAGCAATCTGGAATTGTAACTCTGATGAGGGCATAAAAATCACCGCATAATCTCAATCAACACCGTGTTGATTGGGTTGCATGTGGATTGTCCATGGACTAGAACTATGGCTAGTAATAACGTTCTCCACCATATAATCAAACATTGCCTTGGCAACTTGTAAATGTTTCTGGTCTAAGGCTCGATCTCTGGCGAGATCTGAGGGCCTTTAGTTGCCATAATTTGACGCTCAATTAATCTTGCTGTACTGGAATGATTTGATATTTGATGTTTGAAATCTTCGGGACGTAGATCTAAAGATACTCTGAAATTCGCCAAGCATTGTGTTTTTATGACTGACCGCTGTCGGCCTTCAACCTTGCATCGGTGTTGCATGTGACCGGGAAATTTGGCTTTATTGACGACATTGTAACATATGTATCAACCAAAAACTTTAACCGCGAGCGTGGATCGTTAACAATTATTTGTTGCTAAGCTGACAGTGGAACACTATAAATTCAAACAATTTAATATTTTGACGTGTTCTCAAGAGAGTTTTAGTCTGTTTCTCCACATACATCGATTTATATGCCAATGATTAAGGCTGACTGCTGAAAGATAACTAACTGAGTGTGGGCGACTGGCTGATTTTATGGAGGCTGGTCTCTGTCAACTATTTTGTAGACAGTTTGATGAGGAACTCGGGCGCTGCGCGCCGTCTAATTTTGGCAGAGGGCTGTAAGGTAGTTTTGATGACAGTAGGGGACGGCGCCAGCGATGCGAAGGCAGGTCTGAATATTTTATGTTACGAATTTGAATCCGGCTATTCCACAACCTAACAAATATTTTACACTATCAAATGCTGCATCAATTTTCTGACGACTATCTAACGATCGAGCAATTGTCACCATCTTTTAGGCTATTCGTGTTCAAAAGTGGGTTGAAAGCACTAAATTAGTGACAAATTGACCGATAAAACAACTTTCAATGTTTATTGAAAAAATTCGTTAATTTTAAATATGACCAACGGCGAATTGTCTTTGAAAAAATTAGAGTATATAGAACTATTAATAGAGGAAATCCGAATTTAATATGTTATACACAAAAACTAGTTTAAGATGAGCGTTCGAAACAGCTTTAAATTTTTTTCTTCTAAATACACTTGCATTATTGCTAAGTCATCAACGATATTTCTTTTATAATTTACTATTAAGACACAACATCAATTTAATTTTTTATGGAAGAAATTCAGACTTCTACATTTTTAAATAATGCATTTCTGAAATAAATATCTCTGGTGGTGGGCGCCAGTTTATGGGCCACTAGTCTTCGCAAGACACAATAAAACACCGTGATTAGCATCAAAATAAACTGCGTATTCAGCTATTATCATTTGATTTCATATTTGTTTAAAAATAGTCATGCAAATAACTATGGTATTTTAATGGCACAAATACATGAATCCCGTTAAACGCCAGTCCCAATTAGTTAGTAAGTAAAATGTGAAAAATTGAAATAAAAAACAAGATAGTTTTAGAAAAAAAATGCATGGTTAAAAATGAAGAGCACTCTTAATTCGGCATTTTGAACACCAATAAACTTGACTGTCGCACTGAAATATGATTCTCTACATGTCGGAACAAAATAGTCTTTGAAAGGCCAATATAAAGTCTACCGCGATATATATATATATATATATATATATATATATATATATATATATATATATATATAACCATTTTATTACTGCTGTCGTATATTGATGATGATCATGGAAAGTCAAAACGTGTCAGTGCGTGCGACTAGCGGTGGTTTTGATATGATGTTCGACGAATGGTTAGATACAATGGAATTGGTGTTTACTTATTGGTTGTCTTATTCCCTTTTTCATCATCATCATCATCATGCAGAGCCATACAAAAGCCAAAATTGACAATGTTTCACTGCCTTATAACCATAAGTACAAATCCGTTTGTTTGAGTTAAATTTCACTCGAGCATGGCACGTCTGTTTTCAAGTTTTTTATCACTTCCCTTGGCAGGAGATTTAAAAAAGTGTGCATGATATATTAGGCTACACTCCGTATAACGTGAGGGAGACCTCAAGTACGTCATTTCACATGGCGAGGTTAAAACAAATAGTCTAACGCAGGTAAATAGTGAAATCCTATTCACTTCATCTTGTTTCAATTATTTGATTGTAATTAATAGTTATGCACAAACAGCCACGTAGTATGCACCTATTTAGTGCCCAAGTCAGTTAGAAATTGAGATGATTTGGTTTGAGAAAAAAACGCATTTGCTTCATCAATTTGGTTTTCAAAACTTTTTATCTACTGTAGACCAACCAAAACAGACATTAAATCGTTAATTGCTCTATTATATTAATTTTCTTTTGAATCTTGACAAACAAACCTGTCAATTCATGGAAAGCAGCTACGAAATGTTGATAATTTATAATGAAACGGCAAAAAACTGATGTAATGCAAATACTGTGCAGACCATGTTGGTTTATGGTAAATTGTTCTGTTTCATTTACCAGTAAATACTGTTTGTTGCGGAAAGCTAATATATATGCAAGTATGTATTAGGTGTTGCGAACCTAGTAACAAATTAGTTCAGTTGTGACCAGAAGGATAAACCAAAGACAGCATGAACGGAAAGTATATACTAATGCACATTCGTTTCCTGCTTACTGGCGACTCATCAGTAGGAGCCCGTATTACGCCCTTTAACCACTATGTATTTGGGTGAGGATTGTGGGATCACAATTTACCATTAGTTTCTATTCTTTAATAGTACATCTAGGAAAGGCAGACGATCATCTTTCTCGTGCTCTGACGTAAAGCCGATATTCTTAAGTGCTTTGTTAAAACTTTGAAGCAGTGTTCGTGATTGCGACCTGTTCTTAAGGACAAGAAATATATCATCCACGTACCGTATATATTGAGCACATTTACTTATGTCACTCTTTAATGATGTATTTTCTAGGTGCCCTAGAAAAATCTCAGCCAACACTGGAGATAAGGGGCTTCCCATTGCGACACCATCAGTCTGTTTGTAGATGCTTCCATTAAAACGAAACCGTACGTCTTTCGTGCATAATAAGATAAGCTTGCGTAGAGTGTGACCTGGCACCGGCGATGGTAATATATCGTGTTCTACCGCTTTGACTATAATGCCAATGGTTTCATCAATTGGAACATTTGTAAACAAAGACGTAACATCAAAAGATACCATAATCTTGTTTTTAACATTTATATCTTGAATTTTGTTTACAAACTCAAACGAATTGGCAACCGAATAATTACCTATTAGTTTACGTAATGGTTCAAGTAAACGAACTAGCCATTTAGCTAGTGCATGAAACGGAGAATTTACCATTGATAAAATTGTCCTCATAGGACAACCGCTTTTGTGTGTTTTTGGTAATCCGTACATTATTGGTGTAGATGATCCAACTGGCTTGAGCTTCTGTGCAGTGGCCTCATCAATAAATCCGGCATTTGTCAAAATCTTAATTTCATTTATTACTTTGCGCTCCACCTTGTCTATTTCATCTGATTTATCGTCTAGACGTGTGAATTTTGTATTGTCCTTTAACACGTTTTCCATCTTTTGTACGTAGTCAGATTTGTCCATTATAACTGCGCTCTTTCCTTTATCAGCGCGTAGTATTTTGATGTCTGCATTTCTGCTGATACTTCTAAGCGCATTTAGATGCTGCTTTGTCAATGAATGCTGTTCTGCGCATTTAGACGATTTCAGATGTGAAACCTGATCAACTAGTGTAGCCTTGAACCAATTTTTATAATCAATACTGGTAGGTTCCAAATCAGCTGTTTGTTCAAATAGCAATTCAAATGCTGCCTGGAGCGCAAAGTAATAAATGAAATTAAGATTTTGACAGATGCCGGTTTAATTGATGAGGCAACTGCACAGAAGCTCAAGCCAGTTGGATCATCTACACCAATAATGTACGGATTACCAAAAAACACACAAAAAAGGTTGTCCTATGAGGCCAATTTTATCAATGGTAAATTCTCCGTTTCATGCACTAGCTAAATGGCTAGTTCGTTTACTTGAACCATTACGAAAACTACTAGGTAATTATTCGGTTGCCGATTCGTTTGAGTTTGTAAACAAAATTCAAGATATAAATGTTAAAAACAAGATTATGGTATCTTTTGATGTTACGTCTTTGTTTACAAATGTTCCAACTGATGAAATCATTGGCATTATAGTCAAAGCGGTAGACTACGACATATTACCATCGTCGGTGTCAGGTGACGCTCTACGGAAGCTTATCTTATTGTGCACGAAAGACGTACGGTTTCGTTTTAATGGAAGCATCCATAAACATACTGATGGTGTGGCAATGGGAAGCCCCTTATCTCCAGTATTGGCGGAAATTTTTCTAGGGAACCTAGAGAAAACATCAGTTAAGAGTGACATAAGTAAATGTGCCCAATATATACGGTACGTGGATGATATATTTCTGGTACTTAAGAACAGGTCGCAATCACGAACACTGTTTCAAAGTTTCAACAAAGCACATAAGAATATCGGCTTCAAGTCAGAGCACGGGAAAGATGATCGTCTGCCTTTCCTAGATGTACTATTAAATAAAGAAACTAATCGTAAATTAAACAGATCAATTTGCCATAAACCAACATTGTCTGCACAGTATTCGCACTACACCAGTTTTGTGACGTTTAAATATAAATTATCAACAGTTCGTGGCTGCTTTTCAAGAATTGACAGGTTTGCTAATCAAGATTTCTTTAAATGAAAATAATAAAGCAATTAACGATTTAATGTCTAATGGCTATCCGAGAAAACTAATTTAATCAATTATTAAATGGGAAATTAAACAGAAACAGACGTATTACAGGCCAGAATAGTAAACAGTCTACCTAAACATCCCATTTTAGTTGTATGTAGTTTCCGGAATGGCACAAAAGAAAGTTGAAGTGTCATTAACCCGCATATTTAATGCAGCAAAACTACGAGTGTTATTTAGGGTAACACACTTGACTTTACCAGAAATTAAAGAGAAACAGCCGTTAATGTCGATATCAAATATTATTTACCAATATACATGCGCAAGTTGTCGATCAACTTACGAAGGCCGCTCAAACAGACAGCTAATTACTCTAATGAGGGAATATTGTAACTTTAACGCCTGTTTTAAATCAAATGGTTAATACACGTCTGCAATTGCGCAACACATCGTCAAAACATCGCGCGTATGTTCTACAGACGAAGCATTAAAAATAATTACTAAATGTAATAACAAAAGGGAGCTAGCCACATACGAAGTCTTATGGATAAACAGATTGCAACAGGATTCATACAAGCAGAAGGAGCATGTTCAGGCATTGAGCTTGAACTGAATATGACGCACGCAATTGATTGGTTTCCGTTTTTTCACACTCTCTCCATGTTCACATATTTCTATCTTGTTTTGCTTTTGCAATTTATATATAAAGCTATGTTCATTAGTATATATTTGAGGAAATAAGGCGAAAGAAATGTTTCTTGTATTGGATAAAATTTCTTTTTGTTTTTGCACGTAGGAAGGGTGCAATGAATAAATATTATTACTATTTGTTTTTACAACCAAAATTTTGTATTCTTTTGCAAGATTTTCGTTCATCCTATCATTACTGTGCATTTTTGGTAACCAATCACATCTTAGCTATATATCGATTTTATCTCTATTTCGTGTTTGGGCTGATTAGTAAGTGCGTATACGCTTGTGTCTGTGTGTGTATGTCTGTTTGTGAATAAAAGACTTTCTCGCCGCCTTGCAAATTGATGTCTGAGATCTGGTCATTCTTGTATTGATGGATCGAGAGTTAACCAACTGGACGAATTGTTGGCTGTCACCTGTATGAATGTTATTTTTCCTATTGTGTCTTTTGTTTCTCCTTATTCTGCAATTTGTTTTCTCCACGTGGTAACTGCACAGTTGCCGATTGCAGTTTCGAATGCTCATATTGTTTCGAATTTTCTGTATCCGTATATGCAGCTGTTTCTTCCTCTTTATTTTGTTGTCAATCCAATCGAATATTTGTTAATTCTGGTGGAGGGGGTGTTTGGTCTTGCCTGGATCCTAGTAAATTATTATTGTTTTTTTATTCGTGGCCGGGTGATTATACTATTATTGTGATGAAACTTTGAATATTTAGGACAGGTGTTTGTTTTTATATAAAGAGCTTCATATATATTTAATAACATACATTTATATATATATATATATATATATATATATATATATATATTTATATATATTTATATATATATATATATATATGTGTATATATACATGCGTGTGTGTGTATGTGTGTGTTTATACATATCAATTAAAGATTTTCATTCATCTGCGTGCTGATGTGCTCGGCTGATAATTAAGTAAATTCAAAGAACTTTAGGTCTGTTTGATAAAGGTAAGTTACCTTATATTTACGACGTGTTAAAAATGGGGCTGCTGTTTTGTTTCAAGTTCACAAATTTCTTTTGAATTATTGCTTATACCTTAGGTATTGAAAAAATATGTGAATGTACTAAAAATTGCAATATAGAAATATTCTTGAACCCATAGAAATGTTAAATTCGTTAGTTAAGTTAAATGAAATGTGTGTTTAATTGATAAACGGTAGGATAACTGTTCGGCAAATTTATTTTTTGCAAAGTATTCTATATATGTATATATATATATATATATATATATATATATATATATAAATAATTTGGTTAGGTCCTCTTCAATCTGTTTGACGTGGTGCAGTATTAGTGACCGTGTGAGACTGATAAGCGTCAGCAAGTGAGCTTGATTGCTGTCTTGCTATGTTTCATTTAAATTTCAATAAGGAAATCGGTGCTCACCTTATGAGCGTGCAATCAATTATTGTTAATTGTATTGCCTGCATTTATTTGTGTTGAAAGATACAAACAGACAATGTTCGTGACTGCATAGCAATTGTGCTGGCGACATTTCATGTCAAGATTACTAGAGAGGAGAGCCGCATATCTAATTTTGCATTCCTCATGTATTCATTGCGTCGTACACTGATGATGATCGTGGAAGGGCGAACGCGTCAGTACGCGTGATTGACGATACTTTTACTATATTGTTCGACGACTGACTAAATACAATGGGATTGGTGTTCAATTTAATCTGGCAAACCTGATCTAAATAAATTTCACTACCACCCGTGCAAACAATGGTTGTTTAATTGTATTACCAATATACATGTGTCGAAAGCTGCAGACAAAGATATTGTGAAGAAGATATTGCCAGTCAAGTCCAACGAATGCGAGATGACTAGAGGTGAGAGCCGCATACCAAACTTTGCTTTCGATATATAAGTAAAGCGGTCTCATCCTCGTTAGTCAGTTTGCCGTCGTACTCTGATGATGATCATGGAAGATCGAAACGCTTGAGTAAAAGTGTAACTGGTGGTTGTTTTACCATGTTGTTCGACTCGGCAACTACACTCTTGTTGATTTTTATTTGAAACTCGATTTAAAGAGTTGTTCTTATGACAGTTCAAAACGGTTCAGTTAGTTTGAAAAAATCTTGTTTTGCTATGCTTTACACCTGACCATGAAACAGAAGTTAACTTCGCCTCATATGGAAAGCTCAAATTGTATTATTTTTATAGCCAAACTCGCAATCAATAACTGACTAATATATACTCCATAAAAATCATAAATTTGAACCTCCTTACATTTATCTTTCACTAAGTGTCATAAATTAAGATGAGAATCATTTGATCGTGTTCAATATATTTGATTATACATCAACGAGTTTTGTGTAACAGTTCATTTATTACATAAATAAATATTAAATATAAAATTAAACGTAAAAGCTGAATTCAAATAATATTTGCCTTGGTTGCTGCACGGTTTAAAATAAACCAGTTTAACCTTTTACTAATAGGAAATTAGTTGTAAACAATTAATTTTAAAATACATCGATGAAGAACAAAAGAGGGTGGGATTTCACAAAAGAATTCAATTTTAGATTTTAATTTAAACTATTCTTCTGGGTTTAAAAAATTCTCAATTTTGTAAGCTTTTTTGTGCTTGTGTGTATGCTTTTGTTTGCATGTCGATTAGTGTTTGTGAATATGTGTTTGCTACAACGATTCAGATACAATTTTGCGAAGGGTTGGCTCAGTGATTAGAGCACCAGATTCCGAAGCAGACGTGACCAGACTCGAGCCCTGGCCGATTCAATTCCTGGCCAGTTCGTGATAAGTTCCCAATAAGCACGAAACCGTTCTTCTGGATGAATTGCCTTTTCCATACTACACAATGCTTAGTTTGTACTGACAAATTTAACTTCGCGTACTTTCCGGAATTTCCCGCGGACTGGTGTTTGTTCTATAACGAATGATTGGGGATGGTTAGTTGGAACATTGTGTCTAAATGGATGCCATATGAGTTCCAGCTAAACGAAAAACCCAACTTTAGTTGGTATATAACTAAAAATTGTGTGTAGTGTGCGGCAGGATGGCTCAATGGGAAGAGCACAGAATTCCGTAGCAGACGTGTCTGGGTTCGAACCCTGTCCGCGGCAAATTCTGGCCGGTACGTGATGAGTTCCCAATAGGGATGAGACCGGAATTCTGGATGAATTGCATTTTCCATACTACACAATGCTTCGTTTATATTGACAAATTTATCTTCACGTACTGTCCGGAATTAGCCGCGAACTGGTGTCTGTTCTATAATGAAAGATTGGGGATAGTTAATTGGAACATTGGGTCTAAATGGATGCCATATGAGTTCCAGCTAAACGAAAAAACTAACGTTAGTTGGTATATAACTGAAAACTGTGTGTAGTGTGCGGCAGGGTGACTCAGTGGGTAGAGTACCAAATTCCGAAGCAGACGTGTCCAGGTTCAAATCCTGTCGGCGGCCAATTCTCGCCAGTACGAGACCGGTATTCTGGATGAATTGCATTTTCTACACTATGTAATTCTTAGTTTCTACTGACAAATGTATGCACATAATGGGTTTAGTGTTTACATCTAGATCGCAACCTTGATTAAATGTAAATTTTATCACCACCCGCGCAACCAATGTTCGTGTAATTATATTACTAAACGATAAAATAAGCCAATATGATATTTATCGCCAAATGCTGTTCTTTTGTAAGAATTTCATCTGGGCTTCGCAGAATCTTTTCTAACACTTATAAGAAGCAATATGTATGCGTATGTGACATGAAAACTATATAAACGATACAAGTAAAATGAATAGCAGAAGTGAAATGCAATTAAACGGACGCAGAGCAATGAACACAAAGACGTCAGAGCAAAGAATCTGATGCTAAAAGAGTAAGTGGAGTAAAACTTCCACACTTTATGGATTGGATACTTCTTATTATGATCATAATTAATTTAGTTTAAAGCTGCATAGTATAAGGCGTAATTTCGCTTAAAACGAAGATATTTTAATAAAAGATTCGGAATGCCTTTTAAAGAACGTATATGAAAAAATAATTGTTATAAATCGAAATAAGAATTACGAATATATTTTATTATTAAAAACTTTATCTGTGTTTATTTAAATTCTTTAAAACAGGTTCGTGTGTTTGAAATAAAAACCAATCCCATTCAATCGAACCAGGCTAAAAAAATAGCCAAACTGATGTAATGCGTTTACTGGTATCAGTTTTCCTATGCTGTGCGAATAATAAGATTCAATTTTGTTGATGTTTGTCTCACGTTCGCAATTATTATGTGAAGAACTGATATCACCACCCGCGCAATGAATAATTTTTTTGAATTAGTGAACATCAATCAACATGTTTTATTATTAAACTTGAACATGAAATGTACGAACATTTAGTAAATGCTGTAATGTTGCCAAATTATGGGGAATCACGTGGGAAGTGATTTGCCGTAAGGTGGACTGTACAGTGTTTATATTGTTCAGGAGATAAATGAAGAAAAACGCTTTCCTGAATTACAATTTTTACATTTAAACAAATATTTTATACCATGTGTTATTCATGCATCTGTTCAATTAAACGTGTCTTAGGTGAATTTTAAGAAAATCGTTTTTCACTTTATATAAAATGAGATAATTAGTAACATAGCGTAACATATATTTACTCACCTTCACATTGAACAAGTTTGGCGTCAATAAGTGTTTCAAACAAATCGTCGATTTTGTTAAGTTTTAGTGTGCCGCCGTTATCAACCGGAGTTGGTAATTCGAAATTCTGTGATTTCCACCACTCACTGATTCTTTGCAGAATGTGCACGTTGTAGTCAGTTAGCACATTCAAAACCCTAAAACAAGGTGGGTTAACAGAATACCAATATTACGATCAAAAGATTGCCACGCTAAATCGCGTTTTACTAATAAATATTTGTACCTTGATACGTCCACCATTCAGCTGCGGGTGGTAAAGCCTCCATAGCAAAGAAAACCAAAATTTATTTATACTGGTACAGTTAAACAAACATTGATTGCGCGGGTGTTTTACCGCAAATACAGGATAATTTGTAAATTATAAATGATTTGGATAGAATTGGCAATTGATCTTTGACATCCAACCTCGTGATTTTCTGTGTGCTATATGTGATATTAACTTTAACACTGGAAAAAATTCTCCTTAGTTATTCGATTTAGCCACCGTGCAATTATTGACGCCGGTACGTCGCCTCTTAATAGTAAGTTTAGGAAAACCTGCTTGACGGTATCCTCTCTAGTGCAAATCCAACGTGTCTGATGTTGACACTATTGTACCACTCTGAATTACGTCTGGTTTACCAAAACTCATTTAGTGTTTAAAAAGATTATTGTAATAGCTTCGGCCAGTCTTTATTTAGATTCATTTTAAACCCATTTCATGTTAATTTGTTCCCAGATTCATTTTTCTGCACTTTTATCGGGTGCGTGGTTGCATTGTTTTATGTGATTGGCTGCAATTCCAAATTCTTGTTCGCACTGAACCTCTACATTCTGTACTTGCCAGTTACGTCAAGTTATGTCCAAAATGTTAAACGAATGTTATAATATTTAGGATAAAATTCGCGTTTGCTATATATTCCAGAGAATAAAGTAACTTAATACAGATTTGCTTCAGAATAAAATGCTTTTACAGATAAATTAAGGTAAGTGCTGCCTCAGGCTGGGACCAATATTCCCCTACTTTATTACATTAATTGATTAAACTTTCGTTGTTTTCATATCACGGTTGCTAATCTTAAGCAGGAAAACATTAAGGGAGGTGATTTATTGGTCAACATGAGTCATTCTAGGAGATTCTGATGATCAGCAATGTTCCATTCTCAATGGGCCTCTCCAGCTTCGCTAGGACTGGTCAGATTTTTATTTCTCATACAGAAGCTCCTCGGAATCTAGCTGTTCCTCTTTGGATGATTGGAATACAGTTTCTAAATTAATCATGTTATAAGGATACTCATATATCCATCTACGAATATTTAAATCAAGTTTAATATTTAGTCAATAATCTAAATATTATTATTATTATTATTATTCGTTAAAGAAGGTAAAAATGTAATGAAAATTTAATGCAAGAATCATTTAAAAACCTAGAATTAAGGGAACTAAAGGAACTCCTCGTCAGTTGTTAGGCTAACAAGCGAATTTCGTGATTAATATCCTTAAATTTTAAACTAACCTAAGCTAATATAAAAAATAGTAGGTTACTATGCAATGCAAAAAGCATCGAGACATATTTTCTTTTAATTTAACGCAAAAGATTTCCATCCCATAGCATACGAATAAAGATGATCTACAATACCATGTAAAATTAATCGTTTACTAAGTAAAAAAGTTAAGCAAAAGTAGCACAAGCTGTTGTCACCATGTCAAAATATTGGCCTGTTTCAAACGGATATACACAATTGCATAGATTTATAGTAGGTATCTAATTTAATGTCATCGTCGTGAAACTAAATTCTAATTCAATTGCAGTTTAACCTATATGAGTGACTACTAACATTTGCTAAATAATTGAACAAGGCGATGTTTATCAAAAATATAAATTGTTAAATAATGTTTGAAGTGAGAAGCGCCGCAAACTCAAGTGTTTTGCAATAGACGCAACTATTTGAATTTAGATTAAAGGCTATCGGTAAAAAAATATCGAAAATGATTTCTTTCAGCCAATTTTATCTATTTATAACATAAATTGAGAAAAACATCGTGAATTGAAGCTCATATTTTTTTATGGAGCAGGTATTTACAAAATCATTATAGAAGGCTATTTTGTTTTCATACTAGCAATACTCGACAATTGTATCTGAGACTTTATGCATGACAGTTTGCGAAACCAATGAATTAATAAGTTAGATTAAACTAATAATTTATTAAAACAACAAACGGGGAGAAAAAACGTACATATTGAGCCAGGCACCAACAAATAAACAAGGACCCAAACAGTTCGCCATTTGATATTTTCAATTCCCGCCAACGCATATTTTTTATGCATTTGCGGATTATATGGGATATAATTTGTTATTAGTTATTTGTAAAATTGATTAATTAATTTAATATTGGGTGTAAGTAAATTATGTAAGCATATCGTGCATGATATAGAGTGCTTGTGAATAGCCAACTGAACGTATCTTGTTTTAATTCATTCTAAATCAGAATACGGTTTATTTTGCGCTTACGATTTGGCCGTCTGACGCGATCACTTTAGATGAGGCAGTGACTTAATTAAATGAAGTGTACAGTTATCTGAGGGATTTTAAATACCGCTATGCGTGTCAGCTTGGCTGATCGAGTCGACTAATAGATGCTGGAGCTAGAACTTGTGATTCAGCCTACCCTTGGACACAAGAAACGACGACATTTTCCATCCAAATGAATGCAAAGATATTGCTTGGAGCCATATTTACTACCTGTGAATGTCGCCCAAGTCGACAATTAAACTTATTTATACTTCGCAATGAACAATAAGACGTTCATTTCTGATTACCTTACAAACGCATGCTTTTTGTAGTCCTCAAAAAATCAAAATAACTGGCACAAATTCATAAAAATTTAAACAAACGAGTAAGTAATGATTTGATAAGGGAAAAATGTGAAAACATGTATATATATATATATATATATATATATATATATATATATATATGATAGTTTCTAATTTCACCATTTTTAAAATGTAAGAACAAAACAACGTACTCCATGGAATAACATTTATTAATAAATCTTATTTCTACCAGTATCTACAGCCATTGTTCTGGATTCGTTAGTATATTCGTTCATCCAATCCCACTGTACATGTGTTGTAACCAATCTCCTCTTCGTTATGCTGGCCTTTGCTTTGCGCAATTTAGACCACTGCTTTTGCGCAATTTAGACCACTCATTTTGCGTAACGTCATTTGGTGTGTCATCGCTTTCATTGTAATTGCGTCCGTAATTGATGTATGTGTCGTATATTGCGAAGCGTTGGCTATTTTTAAAGGCATGTCGGATATTTCTTTGTTCAGTCCAATTTAATTTCTTTTTGAATTATTTTCTGCACGTTTAAGCAGGGCTTCAGCTTATTAATTGCAATAGCTTCAAAAGCCAGAAGCATTTTCTCTGTTTTTGCCTTGTAGAGAACTGAAAAATTGTTACTACTAACAGCATGACCTGTGAGTAGTACATGTTCGCAAATTGCTGATTTTTGTGCAGGAGCTGCACCCCTCTTTAATAGTTTTTGAGGGAGATGCTGATTTATTCTAGTTTCGAGCCTCTTTTTTGATCTGCCGATGTACTGAGCGTTGCAGGTACATTGAAATTTGTATACAGACAATGGTGTTGACGTCACAGAGAGGCTATCTTTTTCATTCGTGCGCATCAGTTTTGTTGTGTTGAACACCACTCTCACCTGTATTGATGGAAACTGTGCTTTTGTCGCTCGAATTACTTTTCGTTTGAAGATTTCCGCTGGAAGATCAACTACAAAGGGAACACTAAGCGTTACTATCTGGGGAGTTTGATTTTCTTCCAAATTGGCCTCGATGTTGTTGCGTTGCCTCAAGTTGTATTCGATGAACCAGTCCGGATAGCCTTTATTTCTTAACGCTTCGCGAAGAAAATTTAGCTCTACTTCAATGTTGTCCGGTGAACAAATCCTGCGTATTCGTGTGCCCAAAATTATTATTAGGTTCCTTTTGTACGCCCTTGGCACACTACTCATATAATGGATATACTGTTCAGTCCAGCTTGATTTCTTGTGAACTGACCTTCAGAGAGTACCTTCTTCATATTCTCGTAATTCCTACATCTAGGAAGGATAAATATCCGTCTTCTTCTTCTTCTATTGTAAACTTGATTGCCTGGTCTACCTTTTTTATGTGATGTAGCAATTTGCGAACATGTACTACTCACAGGTCATGCTGTTAGTAGTAACAATTTTTCAGTTCTCTACAAGGCAAAAACAGAGAAAATGCTTCTGGCTTTTGAAGCTATTGCAATTAATAAGCTGAAGCCCTGCTTAAACGTGCAGAAAATAATTCAAAAAGAAATTAAATTGGACTGGAACAAAGACATAACCGACATGCCTTTAAAAATAGCCAACGCTTCGCAATATACGACACATACATCAATTACGGACGCAATTACAATGAAAGCGATGACACACCAAATGACGTTACGCAAAAGGAGTGGTCTAAATTGCGCAAAAGTAGTGGTCTAAATTGCGCAAAGCAAAGGCCAGCATAACGAAGAGGAGATTGGTTACAACACATGTACAGTGGGATTGGATGAACGAATATACTAACGAATCCAGAACAATGGCTGTAGATACTGGTAGAAATAAGATTTATTAATAAATGTTATTCCATGGAGTACGTTGTTTTGTTCTTACATTTTAAAAATGGTAAAATTAGAAACTATCAATATATATATATATGCAGATATAGAGTTTAGTTACCGAAGCAAATTCTCTGTTTAAAAATATTGGTGAGTTAAAAAACTAAAATAGAAATATGTGTTTCGGAATGAGGTTACCACATTCGTTTAAACCTGCTATTGTGAAAATCTTTCTGTGTACATGTGATTAGATGCCTGTCGATGGATTAGGACAAACCAAACCGAAACGTTGCCAGTCAACGAAGATTGGATCGGACCTCATTTCAAATGGTTAGTATGAACGATTTTGAAACTGTCGGAAGAAAGGTACGAATCCGCACCACGTCTGAACGAAGACGAAACGGATACCTTTCTTTTTTTCGTCACGAATCGTAGGATGCTTGGCTTGAGTTGCGCAATGTCCATAATTTTATTCACTTCTAAATAAGGCCAACATAATGTAGTCTATAAATCAGAACAGAGTTAAAACTCTGTGATTGCAAATGGCAATCAGTCAAAGCATTTGCTTCATAGTCAAGTCCTTGCAACCTAGAGAGCAGGGTGGTCGGAATGGTTGTTAGCCTCGATTTTGACAAAGATTTGGCTATTAACAAAATTATCCCGTCGATGGCCTTACCGGCGTGGGTAGATCTTAATTTATAGCGTGTATGTCTTAAACTCACAAGGCTTGAGACGTTATTTGAAGTTGGCCGCATTACTACTTTTATTAAACATACACATAGAAGATGGCAACGCTAAAACTGACGAACAACTAATCATCCAATAATCTGTGAGCTTGGCGCGTTGAGACGACTCCTACTGATGAGTCGCGCGTAAGCACGCACCCTTGTGTATATTAGATCATAAATTCTGCACAATATTTGATAGGCATTTTATTTCAAATAATTTTTTCTACTTAAGTCAACCAGAATTAGCTAACTCTTGGATCACGATGCTGTTGCGCGTAAATAAGTATACTTGCACACATTTTTAGATTTATTATTGTTTTCGAGAAAAATTAAACAATAAGAAGGTTGTTTATCGTGGCAAAATGACCAATTTATTTATTGTAATCTTCAAAAGACTTCCATTTATCTTTAAATCAAGTTTGCTAACTTGAAGTAAACACCAATCACATTTTATTTAACCAGTCGTCGGAAAACATAACAAAGCTACTGACAGTTGCACGTACGGACACGTTTCGACCTTCCATTATCATCATCATCAGAGTACGACGGCAAACTGACTATCGAGGATCAAACCGCATTGAATATATATGGAAATCAAATTTAGATAGCAGTCTCGCATACATTGAACTTGACTGGAAATGTCGGCTGCACAATTTCTATGCAGTCACGAACATTAACTGTTTGTAGCTTTCGCCACATATACATATATAGGCAATACAATTTAACAATAATTGTTTGCGCGGGTGGTGGTAACAATTCTTTAAATCAAGTTTGCGAGCTTGAAGTAAACACCAATCCCATTGTATTTAACCAGTCGTCGAACAACATAACAAAACTACCGCCAGCCGCAACGCACTGACGCGTTTCGACCTTCCATGATCATCATCAGAGTACGACGGCAAACTGACTATCGAGGATCAAACCGCATTGAATATATATGGAAACAAAATTAGATATGCGGCTCTTACCTCTAGTAGTCTCGCATACATTGAACTTGACTGGAAATGCCGGCTGCAAATTTTCTATATCGTAACGAACCTTAATTGTTTGCAGCTTTGGCCACACACATACATATAAACAATACAGTTGAACAATAATTGATTGCGCGGTTGGTGGTGACATTTCTTTAAATCAAGTTTGCGAACTTGAAGTGAACACAAATCCCATTGTATTTAACCGGTAAATGTGCGCGTTTACGTATTAATTTTAAAGAAAGATAATTCTCACGGTTTAGAAAAATTGACGCCTGAGATTAGCATTCGCTTTTCATTCGATAAATAGAGTTTACTTCAAACTTTCGCTTAGTTTTAGCAGTTATATGTTTGCATTTATTTCAGTCCTTTTGTCCATAATGCTTCATTTCTATGGGTTGTGCTGTGCCGCCCTGGTAACAACTCCGGTTGTATAGATTGCAATATAAACTGTTCCTATAAATGTACATTTTATGGGATGTTTTACTATGAAAGTAGTGTTCGTGGCGCATCTTTCATCTGTAAATTTGTTTTCGGTCCGCTAATCGACGCAAAGACGGGACCGGCCAGACGGTGATATAACAAAGGTGATTATGGTAACTTGTGTTTTCACTCAAATATTTAGCAGTGATGAAAAAGAACCAGGTGCCGAGTGAAAAACCTACAATCCACCTACGGGCGAATGTCAACGAGGAGAACGATTAAAATCTTCAAACCTCGGAACAAATATACATTCACACAATTGTGTATTAAGTGATGCGCGCCTAATATCAAATTAGCTCAAATATTACCAAAGGATAAACCAAAGACAACATGAACGGAGACTATAACGAATGTGCCCGGGATTATAATTTACGCGAATGATGCCATTGGTTTTTCCTTCTGGTCATATTAGAACTAATATTTTACTAGGTGCTCAACATCTAATACATAATTCAATTATATATTCGTTCTCCGCCCCAACTAGTATCTAACAGTTATGCATTCACTCAGTTTCTAATCGTCAAGTATAAGAGAAAGTGAATTCAATGCATTTATGACAAAATAATTAACGCTGATAATAAAAATTTACTAGGGTCTCAGGACGTCAATTGTCAATCGGAAATATCTATCAACGCTTTTGCATTTATATAAAACTATTCATACATGTTTCACTATCAAAGTATAAAATTCTAAAACGGAGCAGAACTCGAAATATAATTTTAAATAGGAAAATTAATCAAAAGAAACTGCAAAAGAAACCAAAAATTCATAGAGCGATCAGGACCTTAGAAATTGCCCTGATTTGGCCTGTTATGACAATGATTAGCGCGCCAAATGATAAACTAGCTAAAAATCCTTTGGAACCGTAAGTATCCGCTAAGAAATTAATAATCCCATTTGCTGCGATATGCACTTTACAGTTTATTTTATTAGCATGTACATAAATGTTTTAAAAACGTAACGCCTTCTTTAAATCTTTCATAATCTTTTACATATATTGTGATTGAGCAACAAAAAATATATAACAAAATCATAAATTTAATCAAATTATGAAATGTTTAGCGCCAAATGGGATAAATGATATTGAAATAATCCAGTGTGCGTTTATGTTTAAGTAGAAGATGCTCATAAGTAGTAATTTTCAATTTTGGTGTAATATTTTTTGTTTGCACTATTTACAGGCTCGGCATCTTATATATATATATATATATATATATATATATATATATATATATATATATATATATATATTCTTTTGAAATGCGAGCTTTAAGAAAATTCATAGTACCCTTTCCATGTTCAGAAATAAAAACAAACTTTGACAGATATAAGAAACGCTTCTTTATAATTTTCTTCTCAAGTATCTACAAATGAACATTGTCGAAGACTTACTTTAATTTTAACTCTATTACTGTTTGAATGCTCATTCTGCCCCATATTTCTTGACTAAATATATTCTGAATATGATGGTAATACTGGTTCCTACCAGCAAGCACGGTACGCGTGCACATGTTATTAGATCTTCCGTTCATGATGAATTTAAAAAAAATATTTTTTAGGTTATATTTTTACTCATTTATTTCTAGGTACGCACTCCCTGATAAAAAAACTTGTTCTTTATAATCTGCTTTATTTACATTCCTTTCTCTTATTCAAAACGTTTTTCCCTTTGAAAACGAGATTTCTTATGTTGTGATAAATTTTAATATTTAAAACACTAGTTTTAGGTGCAATATAGGATATTGGTTTCTTTTATTTTAATAATGTTAAGGACCTTAATAACCACACATTTGGTTTCTTAATTTATAGATTTTTTACAAAAAATAAAAGTTCCTTGATTTAAACTGTATGAGAAAGCAAACACTCGGTGAACAATGTAGACTAAAGTTTCACGCATTAAACGTGTCAAGTACAATTCAGAAAATATACCGAAATTCAGAGAAGTTATGCATCTGTAAATTATTTGTGTTTAAATGTTAATGTCAGTGTCCTCAGGGCTATAAGGCAACTCCTTTTAAAGTAGAAGAAATAGATTTTTTCAGAACAAAATAAAATGTGCCTAAAATTTATATATTAAGCCAATTATACTTTTTAGACTGTTTCCATATACTAATAGTCTACATATTTATATCGTTTATAATCACCAAATATATAGTTCATTATCTGTCATAAATAAGGTAATATAATAGCTTCTTAAGAAATAAATTAAACATAACATTGTTTGCATTGTAATTTAAGACATTAAAAATTTATTGACACAATTTTAAGAGCTCTTGTAAAATTCCAATTGAGAATTCCATATAAATAACAAAAACCCCGAAATTTAAAACTGAATAATAATAGTAAAAAAGGAAACGAAACATATGATGATAAAGTTTGACCATAATAACACATTTTTGCGGCTATTCATTTCTAATGCCATTTCTATTCATACAAAACTATTTTCAATTTTCAAAGTGTGCTAATAAATGTAAAAAAAATTAAACCATTATCTGTAATATTTCTTTTAGTAAAAATCGCTTAAATTTACAGTTATCTTACTCGCGTAGACTTCCAAATGAAATTATTTAATTCCATGAAAAAGCTTTTTACATTTTTAACGATAAAAACAACTTTCACATTTTGAAATAATTTGCTTTGATAAAGGCACAAAATTTGAATATATTGCGGCATGCAGAACAACTGATCGTAAGAAAATATCTGAAATTGTATCAAAAGTTTATTTGATCATTATAATCATATTTGCGTATTTGTTATTTTATTTAATTAATGCACTAATTACATCGGATAAATCAACTCGCTTGACGCAATAGATCATCTGTGTGACGAACTTTCCTCTGCTGCGAAATTCCCTGATTCAGAAAAAGTATTTATTTGCAGAAATGAAGAAAAATCAATAGGTGTGAATAAAAGAAATTTTTACGCGGTCAACATTTCTGTATATAATGAAGAGCCATTTGCGTTTTACCGAAGATAAATTAAATTACTTGAAATAATAAATGTTTCCTACAGAAGTGATTTAACTAACTAATACGACGCAAACGATAGTTGTGAATTAATTGAGTTAAATCAACACATTTGAATCCATAGATCTTTTGCACAAACAACTCTTGATTATTCTAAATTACTGTTAAACGCAAAAGGACGTTTTAGAATAAGTTATGGTGTTCGACGACTTGTTAAATACAATGGGATTGGTGTTTAATTCAAGTGCGCAAACTTGATTTAAAGAATTGTTACCACCACCCGCGCAATCAATTATTTTTGAATGCAACTCTAAAATTTACTTTTAAACAAGGTCGCGATCTTGATATAAACACTTGACCTATTATGTACACATATTGTTCAGTATAAGCCAAGAATTGAATAGAATTGAAAAGGCAATTCATCCAGTAGACCGGTTTCGACCTCATTGGGACCCCATCAAGTACTGGCCAGCAGTGGCGACGTCTATTTCGGAATCTGGGCCCTAACCAATGAACCACAATGTTTGATCAATAATGAAAGACTGATGATGTTCAGTTGAAAATTTGGGTCTCAATAGATTCCAAATGATTTACATCTAACAGAAAAAAGCTAACTGATTTAAATTAGTTCGTATGAAACTGAAAATTGTGTTTAGTGTGCCGTAGCGTGGCTCAATGGTTAAAGCACAAGATTTCGAAGCAGACATGCTAAAGTTCAAGCCCAGTCTGCGGCACATTCTGGCCAGTACCTGACGAGTTCCCGATAAGGACGAAACCGGTCTACTGAATTAATTGTCTTTTTCACAATATACAAATCTTAGTTTGTACTGACAAATGAATTTACTTATTGGGTCAGGTTTTCGTATCAAGATCGCAACCTTGATTGAAAGTAATGGCTTTTATCGGCGGCGCAACCAAAGGTTCGTTTAGCTTTCATATTTGTCTGTATTTCTATGAAGCTAATTTTTGACACTCTAAAATTCAAATCTGCTATTAAAAACATAACACGATATACGCGTGGCGGTAAATTTGTGCATTCCTTGCTTATAATTAAGGATATTTGAAGGATTTTTCGAAATATTTTAAATAAATAAATAAATAAATATGTTTTGCAAAGCTCTTTTAATCTGCTAATCTAACTATTTCTAAGTGTCTTGGAATATATTGAGTTCGGCTAAATATAGAATACAACTAAAAATATATGAAATGTGTAATTTACTTTTTGATTATATCTTTAAACGCTTTTGTTTTAATGAGGTCACGCTCAATTATACACTGAATAAAATAGCAATATTCCTCGGCTCCACAGCATAAAATTTTAACTGGAAGTCGGACAATTATATTTGTGATGTGAAATAATTTCTCTTTTTAATAACTATCCCACTGATCGCCAATTATTTATTCAGGTGTAGCATACCAACGTGAATTTATTCAAGTGTTTTCTTCCAGTTGCAATTCGAAAGCCTGAACTCTAGAACTGTTAATTTGCGTTAAATGCTGTGTCACTCAAAAGCACTTTATCGCTAGCTAACCAAACTGAAAACAAATTTAAGTATGATTTATGCAGTGCTTGACGTGTCATGAAAGTAATCTTTCTTAGCTGATTGAAAAATTGTTTTTAAAAATCTATTTCATTGTGTTTTTGCTTTACCGAAACAACTTTGTCGTCAAGTTCATGTTATTCAAGACGACTAGAGGGGATATCTGCATTTCCAATTTTCTACGCCTTTTGATGCATTTCGGTTAGCCCGTTTGTAATTGCGTCTTGAGAATGACTGACGGTGGTATTGTGAAGTTATGCTGCTGGTTTGATTAAATGATGTTATTGTCCATAAATATGATTGATATAAATGTTATAACCAACTACGCATCTAGGATTGTTTTTTCAGCTTTTGGACCCGAAGTGTGGAAAGAATTAGATTTTGTAACGTCTAACGCAAACACGGGCATGCATTTTTGTATAACGTCTGAGATCTATTGCCCGAATCGTCTATTTTTCTCTATTTTATCTCCATTTTATCAATATATAAAGGCCTAGACAGAGAACAATTCTCAAATATGATCGAAATCTGCCATTGTTTTAAAATCAGAGTAAACATATAAAATGTTTTATAGGCGTTGAGGATTATAAATGATGCCAACCGCGGTTTTAGTCTAAAAAAACTAAAAGTTGTAATTTTATAACTATAAATCATTATTTTCAGGAATGGTCCTTTATTTACCGACACAATTGAAATCACAGTTTACAGGTGGATTTATTTATTTAAAAGCAGTTATTTTAAATAACGGCGGCATAAACATAAATTTTAATAATTTTACGCGTGAATATTTTGCCCGCTTACTATTCGCAAGAAAAGGAGGAGAAACTGCGTCTGAGCTAACAAAATGAACTTTAAAATAAAAAACGGTGTCGTCATCCGGATTTTGTTTTCAAGGAAATAATATTTGAATAAAATTTACAGTTAAGGAGAATTTTAGTCATTTAAAATCAGACAAAATAATATTCATAGAAAATATACACTTCGGGCAACCTTTAAGTGGTTATCGCGAAGGGAGAGCAAATTTCTTTTGGATAATATTATCTTTTTATGCAATAATTTCTGTTAGTCAGTTGATGTGAATTACTAATTTATTTAGGCCGCTCAACTGAATAGAGAAGCAAGAGATATCTGAAAATTATGTATTTAAGTTTAATAAATTAAACAATTTGAGTGACAACTAAAAATTTGTCTCGTCGAAAAGTCGTAAGCTCACCTCGCTTTTGCTTATTTTCGCACTAATTGCTGGGCAGCAACGTAGTTAAACAAATTTAAAAAAGAAATAATTAAATTGAATCCGAATTGTACTGGGTAATCTTCAAGAGTTTACGTGAAGATCTTGTGATCATTTAGTACAGAACCCTTTCAATGATCTATGCAAGGCAGACCTTAACATCAAAATAAATATATATATATATATATAAAATAAATTTATATATATATATATATATATATATATATATATATATATATATATAAGTAGCCAGATCATACAGTGTTTGCATTTATTAGTGTCGTAAACTTTCTCTGCTTTACATACATGGAAAACCTTAAGTAACTTTTATGCGAGAAAAATTGTTGACCAATTTTACTATCCACGTGCGTAGAGCACGTTTGCTCTTCATGGTAGAAGGTCAAATTTTAGACAAGTTTGTTTCCTTTTGTGTTCGCAACGTATTAAAAGCATCTGCTGCTGCATTTATTGGCTGTTTAGATTTCTATGTATGAGGGCCTTTCCATAATTACTCCACTGCCGTAGACTGATACAAAAACCCAGAAGACCTCGAACATATTAAATAAAAAAGCATTGCAATTTGCTGTACATTAAGCAGCTTTCTGAACATCAAACTAAAAGCTAACGTAGAACGCTCACGAAGAATTACGTTAAGGAGTCTCGACTGAAATTTCACGGCAAATATAAATTTAGCTCAATTAAATTGCAATAACCAGTCTTCTCGAAGATTTTTACGCGCTCCACATGGACACATTAGATCTAAAACATCATATTTAAAATTACTGCCAAACATATGCAATGTGTGTTCATGACACCTCCTTGATCATAAACGAAACAGCAGAAATGAGGGGCATGCTTAAAAGTTTTAATAGGGTGAACCGACTCATTAAGTTAATTTACTTTTTAAAAACCTTACATATTCCACAATTTCTTTCCTTACTTTCTTGACATTACGATCGGAAAATTGTATTCGAAAGAGGATCGAGATTCTGAGTGGACAGACATTACATTAATACATAATAATCTGCGTAAAAATGAAAGTCTCATGAATTTAAATGCGAAGAAATGACGTTGCTTGCAACTACCGATTTAGCAAACAGATATTCAGAAAAATTAATTTATTCATAAATTATTTTTGAACATCTACTAAAAGCTGCGAAACCGCACCGAACTTAAAGACCTTGAATGTTCATTTACCTATTTGAGAAGGTGTGCCATTTAAATTAATTACGATACGAATAAAAATTTGCGTTTTATCGATTGCTGAATTAAAAACTGACGTTGTTACAAATAAACAACCAAACTAAGTAATGTCATCCATTTATACACATGCCATGCGTGCTCGCTGTAATGTGTATATTGGACCGGCTGATTATAAAATATAGCGAATCCAAGAGTTTATAGATGGTTCTGGGTGGATCTGCATGTACGTGTTTCGAGTTTTGCTCGATGTTGTACAACTTATACATGCAATCGTGTTTATTATACGCTTTGCTTTTCTAAATCGACAATTAGATTTACGCAATATATCCGTCTAGGTGCTATCTAATAAAACGGGTTCAGATATTTGGACTGTATCGTTTTATGTAAACCTGTTTTCATAATACAGATATGCTTAAGTACATAAACTATTTGTAAATTTACACTTATTTTATAAGAAATGGAATTTAATTCAAAGCATTGGTGTGCTGTCAAGATGATCTCGAATAGTCTAAATGTGTAAGAACACGTTATTCTATTAGTGAGTAAAAGTTTACCTCATAAATTTAGTGTTTATTTGAACACTACAAATTTCAATGCCATTAGTTACGAAAACCAGCGCCGTCTGTGAATTCCAAAATAAATAATATACATTTACTTATTTAAAGGTTCAAATACTTCAGATCGTAATAGCATGACAAGTTTTGAAACAGAATTCAATTAAAATCAAATTTGTCTAAGAAATGTGTTAGTAAGAAACGCATTTCTGAATTTCAACAATGCGTATTGGTCGCGGTTTGATTTCTTTTAGACCGTTTACTGCTCTTCCCTGATGATATTCAAGATAGATAGCGATGTATCAGTTCAGGTGAGCGTTGGTAGATTTGTTATGTATTATGTTAAAGTAAATAAAATAAAAATTGATGTAGCACGGAAATAAGTTATATTTATATAAATCTAGATATTGAAATTGTCATTTTGTTCTATAATTTTATTGATCTGCTGAATTAGAAAATAAGACCCAACCGAATAGACAAATTTTTTGAAAAAGCGAAGTTGATATCTTCTTTAATCATTTAATAAAGATTAAAGTGTAGTTCTCAAAAAATGTTTTACCAGAAAATCGTACAGCATTCAAATCCTCGATTCTCTTCTAAAATTGGGTTATTTGTCACAATCGTGAGAACACATATAGAAATTATGAAATCGTTCGCCTCATTGAAGTATATTAAACGGTAAGTAATATTCAGGCTAAGGTGCTGTTATTTCCATGATGGCAAGAAAATTAAATTGCAAAATGTAGAAATTTATTCTGCAGTGGTTTTGGGCTAATATGTGTTTTGGCACCTCGTGGTAAATATAAACGAATAAGCATATCAACTTCACATTCCCCAACAATTAAGTAAACTGTTCACAAGCGTTTTTTAACTTTGTGGAAGATATGCACAAAATACGCAAAAATGAGTCTGTTGTTTAAAATATAGAATTTCTTCGACTGTTTTTAAAATATTAATCATTACTGACAGCCGGCGTATAAATAGGATGTTACGAACGAAATTCCTACGATCTTACAATTATCACATTTTGCATATATACACACATTTCATATTGGTTAATAGTTAGGCAATTTGTATTCAACAATGAAAACCTGACCACATATTAGTTTATTAAAATGGGTGTTACAAAAAAATAAAGAAAATTACGATGAAGGTAACAGTTTTAGAACAAGAGTTGCCAAATAATTGTTGATGCCATTAAAATTTGAATAATTATATATATATATATATATATATATAATTATTTAACTTTTCAAATCCGTGTTTTCGTTTGATAGAAATGGTGAGACCAAGCATGATTTGAATTTACCTGAATTTACTAGCAGCAGTCACACGATCGGTTGTGGTTAATTGAGTGTTGAATTGTTACTGTTTATGAGTTTGTGCATATCTGTGTGTGTACGGATAATTTCTTCGTGTTCAAAAGTAATGTGGATTAGGTTCTACACAGTTTTTTGCTTTGTTGGTTCTTGAGTGTAAATACGCCTTTCTTCGTATTCAAATCAGACAACAAAAACAATATTATTCCACAAATATTGAAGCACGAATGAATGTTAGTTTGATAGAAATGGAGAAACGCGCGTATTCTACATTGGAAGATACACTAAACAGACCATATCACTTAAAACAAATTTGAAAGGCGAAACTGGTTGGAATACACCTCTAAAGAGTGTGCTAAATCATATAAATAATGACAGGCGAATAGGATCCTTAGATCTGGCCTGTCATGGAATTAATCAAAGTAGCACACCATTAACTATGAATGTTTGTCTTCAAACTGCTTCATCAACTTAATAGCGCCATTGAAGAAACACCAATGACTGTTTCTGGCAAGCTTTTGGACTGAATTTTAAAATACAGTAAATCTCACTTGTTGTACTGTACAAGATATCAACATCAGAAAGTTCGGCTGTAAAGAGTAATAGATTCATCATCAAAATAGTAAAAATAAAGGTACAATTTGATTGTAGCATTATGCAAAAGAATGAGAACCATAATTAAAAATTGATTGTGTGTATTGTTGATTAACATGATGATATAATGCAAAACATTTCAATTTTAATAATAAAAAACTTGGAAATAAAATTCTCCAGAAGTTATGTTGCTGATAACAATTATCCTTGTCTTTTATTCAACCATGAGAAAGTATTATCATAATCAAAATTAAAAATATCAGCAGGATTGTAGATTTGGTCTAGTTCAGTACATAAAAATTTAAAAGACATCTTAGATGGAGGCGTTTCTCTAAGCCTATTCGGCAATTGATTGTAAATTTTGTAAATTTTCGAAAAAGAGAATAAATCGCCCGCAACGTTCCGCACTAAAGGAGGAGATATTGCCAAATGTTCAGATCTAGTTCCAACTTCATGACTCGTTCTTTTTGGATTCATATGATCACCACTCCGCTGGTTCAAATGGAAAACTTTTATGCAATAACACATCCTCCGAAACCATAAGGTTTGCAGTGATACAAACTGTAATCTAGTGGCGTATATAGTGCAGGAGATAGGACTAATTTGTTTCACAACTTTTCTTTTTACAGCTTCTATCTTATTAGACAAACCCTTTTTTAATGGATTCCAAGTAGCGGCAGCATATTCTAGTATCGGTCTAATCCATATTATAAACATTTTAAATTTTATTTCATGCGATATAATATTTCAATTTATTAATGCCCATCTGTTCTTGGCACCGCCTACTATCCTTTCAATATGTCTCTCAGCAGAAGCCGTACAATGAATAGTTATGCCTAAATCCTTAATTTCTTGCATAAGTTTAATCTCAAAAACATCATTTATCCCAGCATCATGAAAATAAACATAATTAAATTCTGTTCTGTTACCTATTTTTGAAGCTCTCATATTTTAACTGTTTATTCTCAGCCCTAGTGTTAACAAGTATAAAAAAAAAAAAAAAAAAAAAAAAAAAAAAAAAAAAAAAAAAAAAAAAAAAAAAAAAAAAAAAAAAAAAAAAAAAAAAAAAAAAAAAAAAAAAAAAAAAAATATAATGCAAAACATTTCAATTTTAATAATAAAAAACGTGGAAAAAATAAAGTTCTCAAGAAGTTATGTTGCTGATAACAATTATCCTTGTCTTTTATTCAACCATGAGAAAGTATTATCATAATCAAAATTAAAAATATCAGCAGGATTGTAGATTTGGTCTAGTTCAGTACATAAAAATTTAAAAGACATCTTAGATGGAGGCGTTTCTCTAAGCCTATTTGGCAATTGATTGTAAATTTTGTAAATTTTCGAAAAAGAGAATAAATCGCCCGCAACGTTCCGCACTAAAGGAGGAGATATTGCCAAATGTTCAGATCTAGTTCCAACTTCATGACTCGTTCTTTTTGGATTCATATGATCACCACTCCGCTGGTTCAAATGGAAAACTTTTATGCAATAACACATCCTCCGAAACCATAAAGTTTGCAGTGATACAAACTGTAATCTAGTGGCGTATATAGTGCAGGAGATAGGACTAATTTGTTTCACAACTTTTCTTTTTACAGCTTCTATCTTATTAGACAAACCCTTTATTAAGGGATTCCAAGTAGCGGCAGCATATTCTAGTATCGGTCTAATCCATATTATAAACATTTTAAATTTTATTTCATGCGATATAATATTTCAATTTATTAATGCCCATCTGTTCTTGGCACCGCCTACTATCCTTTCAATATGTCTCTCAGCAGAAGCCGTACAATGAATAGTTATGCCTAAATCCTTAATTTCTTGCATAAGTTTAATCTCAAAAACATCATTTATCACAGCATCATGAAAATAAACATAATTAAATTCTGTTCTGTTACCTATTTTTGAAGCTCTCATATTTTAACTGTTTATTCTCAGCGCTAGTGTTATCAAATATCTACTTCAATTATACAAATCTAATGTCGCATTATTTTTCGAGAATTCGACATTTTTGGATCAATTCGAAAGATTATTTTTAAACCATCAGCGATTTTGCAAACTCGATCGTTAAGGATCTTAGTTTCCAAATGTGCAAATACGATTTTAAATAAAATTGGCCCCAAACTTTATCCCTGTGGAATTCTACTTGTTACTCTTTTCGATTTTCATATCAAATCGTTTACTTTAATACTCATTCTATGATTATATAAATAGTATCTAAGTAATCTAAAAATATTCGGATCAGTATTCAATAAATTAATCGCATTCAAAATAGCATCAAAATATATAGAATCAAAAGCTTTTGAGCTATCTATATATACAAATAATACAACTTACTTTTTCTAATCTAATGTAATTACATGTTTCCACATAGAAAGCATATTATTAGTTGTCGGTCTATCATTCGTAAATCCATGTTGACATAAATCACAATCAGCCGGCAACATACGTTCTAAATTATCTAGTACCAATCGTTCTATTATCTTCAAAAACAAAGGGGTAATACTTTTGGCAACGGTTTAGCTAATATCGTTAGTATATCGATTTGTAATTTCCCATTCTTCAAAATTCTATTTATAAAATTGCAGAGCGCATTCATAAAGTTTAAAGGTAATGGAAGTAGGTTATTAATCGATATACCAAGGTGATTTGTTTTGTTTCTATTGATTTTATTTTTAACATTAATTTTATCAATGCATCACTGTCAATAACAAGGCCTGGTTCCTGGTCTCCCAAAAGTTCAGGTAGATCCATGAAATTGCTTTCATTCTGTAGATTACATATAAAATTGCCAAATACTTCACCCAATTCACAGAGAAATTCATACTCAGTTTTATCCACAGGTTTTTTCCTTATATTTACTGAAGTCTGTGCGGAGTTTGTATCCTAGTCTAGGATTAGTCTTCAGTTTGGCCAAAATAATTCTTTCTGATCTTTGACGGATTATCAGCAGTGATGAATTAATTTACCTATCCATTAAATCTGACCTTATTTTTTAATACTATTGATAAAACTACACTTCATTATATTATTTTTTTAATTCTTAGTTTACATTAATTCCTATTGATTCGCTTCGTTATAATATATGTAAACGTAGATGCCTGAAATATATCAGATAATAGCGTTGAAACAATAGAAACAAATTCGTCAGTGTTCATGATATAAAAACCTTCATAATCCATCAGTATTCTTAACTCTCTAAAAAGATTCCAGCTGATTCTGGAACATTGCACGTGTGCATTTTCCAAATTATGTTTCTGTGTTTTGCTACTCAAGATATTCCATTGTAAAATAATTTCTTTGTGATTAAAAAAAATATTTCCGATAGTTCAATTGTGAAGCTAAGGAATACTGCTTTGCATCTCGCTTTTGGATGTAAACATGAATCTTATTGCACAAGCGAGATAGAGAATTATAATTTTTTAGTACATAAACTGCAAAATGTATGTGGATGACCTACTTTCTTCATTCGGAAGGCAGCAGATCAAGCCAAATCATGAAGCATGCCAATGATTTTTGTCCAGAAGACAAATTCACTTTCTACACGGAGAAAACATATCTGTTTTTTCTGGCAATACGTTCAATATAACAATTGTTTTTCAACGTTTTACTAAAATAAATCGAATAACCAACCTAACAGATTGAACCAGCAGGATCAGCTCACAACAAAAGACCGAAGATGAGCTGAACTACCGAAGAAATGTTTGATAATTAATAATAATAAACTACAAAGTTGAGCAGTTCATAGGTGACAATATCCGACTAAGTCTACACCCTTCTTAACCTACTCCAATCAAACATGTTCATTTTAAACAAACAAGTCTAAGGAGACCAACCAGACTCCATATTTGCATTGCGTTGAAATCAAATTGTTAAGACGAATATCCCTGTCCAAATTTAACATCATATTAAATAAATAGAGTATCATTTGCCTATGCCTTCCACACCCCTCATAATTTAAAAATATTCATATATATATATATATATATTTATATATATATATATATATATACATATATATATATAAATATATATATACGATAGTATATATATTTTTAACCCCACAAAAGCTTTCAATTAATAGCACCCGACAATATTTAGCACAAACGTTATTTTATAAATCCTGGAACCCTAATGAAGATCATATATATCAGGCCATATACTTCAAACAGGTCACATGGCCAATTTAACGAATCTCGGATATCCAAAAAGTTGTGAAATATTTAAAACTCTTATTACATAAAACAAAAAGCCACCGACCTAAGCATTCACGTTCTACGACATCATGCTTTTTTCCACTATTGGGAACGACTGAAACAAAACAAGAACGCTTGTGTGGTATCATAACAATTAGAACCAACTACGTGATGTGCATGAACAATCCGGATGGGTCATGAAAGGAAATAGAAACAGCTTCACGTACGGTATAACTACGACATCGTATCAATTACCAAAATTTCATAAAAAGATGGCCGAATCAAGCCGCAGACTGCACACTCTGCACTGTTACCAGGGTGACAATTTATAACATGACAAAAGCGACATGGAAGACCATGTACGGAGAAAAAAATATTCATGCACGCAATAGCTGACAAAGCGAAAGTATATTCGTAGCTCATATCATTAAAAATAAAATAACTAGTTCTAAAGCCTAACTATGTATTTTGTAATAAGAGTGATAAAAAAATATACACAAACACACACATAGACACATATATACGTGTACTCAAATCAACACGACATGAGCCACTAAAAAGTGATTGACTGCTGTAAAGATTTGCTAATATAACTGAAAATCATGGTTGGTCTCAGTAAATTAATTAAATTAAAACGAAAAATGAATATAACTGACAGATTGTAATGTGAAGTTCATTTTTCTCGAAAAAAACGGGCATTATCTACAATATCAGTATTATTAATTGTTTTGAATATTCATTTTAAGGTATATATATATATATATATATATATATATATATATATATATATATATAAGGTATATGTATGTGTATACGCGTGCGGGTCGATGTGCATTATGAACGGCAATCGACTAGTTTTCGGACTTCAATTGGATTTAAGCTACACCTGTCACATGTAGCATATCGTCAAATAAAATATAATGAGTAACTATTTGGAATACCACGTATACAGAGATTTCAAATAGGAGGGGATAGCAAAAAAGCATCAGTTGGTTTATGACTTCAAACTGTGAGTGTAGTAGCTCAGTGGATAGAGTCCCGTACTCCGAAGAAAATACGCCCTAGTTCGCGCCTCATCCGTGTTAAACTCTGGAAAGTACTTTGGGAGTTCAAAACAAAGCCGAAATCGGCCTACTTGATAAATGTTTATCCTTTTTGACGCATTTTTAGTTAATACTGCCAAACTAATAATAGGAAACCCTACCAATATAATTTATTTCAACATTGTTTCCATAAGTGGCATGGTTTATACATCATAAATACAGACCACGGATGCCATGATAAAAATTCATGTCGTAAGAGATTCCATATAGATTTCACCTGACAGAAGTGCAGACCAATGCATATAATTTTATACATGACCTAAAACTATGTGTAGTGTTCGACAGGGCTGACACTTGTGCTAGTGTCTCTGACTCCGAAGCAAATGTGGCCAGTTTCTAGTATCATTTGCTGCAAATTGCAGCAAAATTGATATAATTAATTGCCATTTCTAACAGATGCAGTGTTTAATTTTCACTGATTATATATATATATATATATATATATATATATATATATATATATATATATATATATATATATATATATACCTTATTAGGAACAAAAGCCCGGAAAAACCAAAGATTGGATAATGGCCATTTATTTCGAAACTACTAACCTTCAATTTAAAAACATTTATATACATACTGGGTTTTTATTTGATTATGTAGGCGGCAACGAGTCTGACTCGGTTTTACTTCTCTATCTTGTTTGGGCTGATAAGTGCGTGTATATGCGTTCTAATCAGCCGAAACAAGAAAAAGCATTCAAAAACCGAGTCTGACTAGAGGCCAGCCACATTATCAAATGAATGCCCGAGATGTATATAAACGAAAGATTTGAACGTGAAATTTATTAATCTCGAAATAAATGGCCATTATCCACTTTGGTATTAACGTGTTTTTTCTTCCAAATAAGAAGTATGCTGTGTAATATTCAAAGGCATTGGGAATAATATATAACCAATTTAGTGCTAGAATAGATTTGATTGATCGAATTCATTTGAAAGTAAATTTAAAACAAGTTTTCCTCAGAAATATATGTCGACAAGTAAAACTATTTACCGTTTCTTCATTTCGGCATCAAGTGGCGCGAACTCTGTGTATCTGCTGAGGCCATCTTGACTGCCCAGCAACTCACTTTTGCTTCGAGCAATTGAGTTTTCACTTGGCATGCAAACATAATTGGTTGAAATGCATTTGAACTTCTTTTCAGATGGTAATTTCTCAGAAACTGTAGGAAAAGTCAGAATTTTCCTCGTGTCACTTGTCAGCCAGAAGGACTTGACTTGTCGAAATCTTCGCGCTGTTTCTGCTGATGCTAATTCTAGCAAAGACAGAGATAAAACAACAAAGCAGTTAAAAACTAAGCTGCGACTATGTTTAAAACAGTTGGTGTGCAATATCGTGCGTATAATAAAAATGGCAGTTCTAGTGAAACTGTTAGGAATCTCTCAAGAACTTAAGTTCTAATTGGCTATCTCCATTTCGTAAAACAGACATCATTCCTCTTGTGTAATTAATTTTTAATTTAATTTTTAGATATATTGTCTGTATGGACTAATTTAAAGCCGTTCTTCATCTTTGCAAAATAAAATAGAAGTTATAGGAAAAGATAAACGGTAAAGTTATATAAATTTGTAACTTTCTAAATTGTTTAATTTTGTTATCTTTTTTGTTCTTGTGCCCACGTATTTACACCTTTATCTAAGTGTAGAAAAAACACAACGTTTACCAGTTGGTATCGTTCTTGTGCGCATAACTTCATTGGTTTGATTTCTTAAACCCTTAGCAGAAACACCACACAGTAGCTACATAGAAACAAACAAAACAATATCTAGTCAATTCACACTTACTAGATGCAACGAGAGAGCGCACAGACTTTTTTTAATTAATCCGAATGATTTATTATTCCACGTGCACTTCAAAACGGATAGGAAGCCCAATTCAAAAACAAAGCATGATAGATGATTAAAGAGTTTTAAACAACCAACCGCATGAAATGGATGATTCCGTAGCCACGGATTTTCTCGTCTCTTCTCTGTAAAGCGACTTATCGTATATCTTAAAATCGCGTTCTGTCAGACCAGGCGGTATTATATTCGGCAGATAAGGTGTGTTGGCTAGAATAGCCGGACAACCACGTCCTTGACTGGTCAATTGAGTCAGCTGATCGAATCCAGTGGAATTTCTGTCACAGATGTGTCGATCTCGCCCGATCGTGTATCGCGCAAGCTGTAGGTATTTGTTTATTAAGAACAAATCAATCGGAAAATAGTGGCTTTTAACATAAGCATTTCAGGTATACGAATAAGGGCGCCTAAATTTTTGTAAAAATAATATATATGCTATGAATTTTTTAATTTTTTAAACATTCTTCTTCTATACAGGTGTTACATGTTGAGGGCGCACGATTTCAAATTAACAAGACTTATGTTTTAAAAACTTTGTAGATGCGTGGAGACATCAATTTCTTCGAGAACACGGGTTTTTTCAAGCTGTTTAAATTAGGTTAAGTTGATCTGCAAAAATAAAGTTTTCTGACCTCAAGTACGCACCAGTTTTTAGTTGCAACAATTTTAAGTATACTTGTCATTTCTTCAAAGGTCAAGTTGGGTTCAAGATAATTAACGGGGAAACGCATCTAAATAGTAAAGCGAAATAAATAGCATTCGTGTTTTAAGTTACTATCGATTTTAAGTAAAATTTATGCCGGAAATGTGATTTCAGTCCATATTTTCAAGTGTAAATCGATGTTTCAATGTATTATAATCAGGGATTAATGGTTTCTATTTAACCCTTTTATTATCTAAAAGAAAATAGGTTTTTTAAAATTATTTATTTACAATTTTAACAACGCCATAATTGTTGTGTTGTAGAAATGTCAAATTCAAAAAATGAGAAAAATTTCAGAATCACATGGACTTTCTCATGTTTACTTAGAAAAATTTTAAAAGAGTCTCTTTGAGATATCGTTTGAATTTTTATATGAATATATCGACTTATATGTACACAAAGCTATGTACTGAATGATTAATTATCCAAAGAGAAACACAAACGGAAACGCCCGAGTAACAAAACTGACGAAATCGATCAAGATAAGATTGTATGGATTTGCTTGATTAACAGTTGTTAAAAAGTAGTTGTAATTTAGAATTTTGATAAATTTTGGAATATACTGATATTATATATTCAATCTCAGTTATTTCGTTAGTTTTTATTCGAAAAGTGCCATATTTTCATTGCTTTAAAAATTATTTTTATATGAGTGCGCATCATGTTTCAACGAAGAATCTTAATTTGATATTACTTAAATTTGTTAATGTTAAGAATTCTTATATTAATTTCTATTAAATTATGTTTATCAATACTCGGAAGTTTTAACCTTGGGCTTAATAATTTACACGTAACACTTGATAGGTATCTTGATACAGATTTCCAAATTTCAACTGATTTTTCTGATTATTTAAGATTAAGCAACATGATATATATATTTAACACTGTCATTCCAGCTTACTAATATGTCATTCAAAGCTGCACAATATTATCTAAACAAATCTAAGCTATTATTTACTGCGTAATATCTAGAACTTTATTAGAAATAGCGATGTTTTTCTTCAGTGTAAAATTATTTAAAACGTACACATTCTGATCATATCACTTATGAGTTCAAACATCAGATATAATTTTTCTAATGCTATAGGACATTAATTATGAACATGCTGAAAACATTATGTGCAAATGGATACAGGTAATATGCTAACTTATTATGAATAAGAACACGCAAAAGCTAGAAAATATATCGTGAAAGAAAAACTTAATTTGGCCAAACTCCATTAAATATACAAAATTTAACTGAACTTTTGTTTTAATCTCAATGTTTAATGTCGCACAGAGTCGCCAACAAAATGCCCGTAGTAATAAAATTGGTAGAGGTAGAATAGCTTACTATGCACTTAACCAAACCCCTTCAACGCCTAAATGCTAAAATGCATAAACCGTTGGCCAATAAACTGTCAGTTTAAGAAAAAACCAACTTTTTACATTATTTATAATAATATTTTCGTTTTAATTAATTCATTCATTCATATTATCTATTTGAAATGCAAAGATAGAAGGACTTTTTACAAAGCAGAATCGTTTCGTTCTCAATTTATTCTCAGGTATGCAAAAAATAAAAAAATTAAACGTGGAGGAGTGAAATAAGGAGACAATCGTAGATTACCTCTAGTTCAAGATTAACCGCCGAGCATGTGCTTTCGGCTGGCAGGAATCAGGCTTCTGTTCGTTTTTCCGCTAAACTTTCTATGTGGCAAATTTACTTCTATTGCATTTATTAATTACATTAAATGACACGAGTGGAAAATATATGTGCAAAGTTTTGGTGCTATCTTGCACAGTTGCAGACGTGTATTTATTATTTATTTAAAACTGAAGTTTGCGTTTTATTGATCTATCATTTTAGTAATTTACCATCTGGCAGATCGGTCTTCGTAAGTTGATCAACAACTTGTACATTTTTAATGGCAAATCATATTTAAGTTCGACATTAGTGGAAGCTTAACTTTTTTTGGTTAAATGCAAAAAAAATTACTTTTTATCTTTGCCCATGTAAACGGTACTACGAATATGATATTCAGCGATATTCTTGTCAAGACGTTGCATATAATGCTTTATAAGTCAAAACACTGCTAATATTATTATTAAATATTTTTAATATTTAGTTGATGTATGCATTTTGTGATTTATGTCAAGGTGAAAAACGCAGAGCCCAACGAAGTGCTAGTCACCATTGAAATATTTTGAATGGCAAAATTGGCGAAAGTAGTAATGTTTTCCATAGTCCGATTTGAAAATCTTCACTGTCTTCAGTGTAAAATGCGCAAAAGCTAGAAAATATATCGTCAAAGCTACACTTTATTTGGCCAAACTCCATTAAATCTACAAACTTTACTTGTACATACGCGTATTTTCTTGTTATAAAACACTGGGCCAAATTTAATGTTCAATGTCGCACAAAGTCGCCACTAAAATGCTCGTAGTAACACAATTGGTAAAATGAGCATAGTTTACTATGCACCTACTAAAACCCCTTCAACCCTTAAATCCTAAAACGCATAAAACTTTTACCAAATAACTGTCAGTTTAAGGAAAATCCACCTTTTTCCATAATTTCTAATAATATATTCTTTATTCCGCAGAAATAAGACATTATTCCACGTATTCTGCACAAGGTTTTTAGATTTGTAACGGAAGTGGGTTGTTGTGCTTCGAATAATAAAACAGCGAATTTTGATTAAATAGCAAAAAGGAAAAAAATAAACTAATTTCTCCTTCGTGAACAATTATTTTCCCCTCTAATTACCAGCAATAAACTGGATAGCCATTTCGTTTTCGATGTTGTCAATCTTTTGGCAACCATCACTAAAGGGAGATTTATTATTTTACACTGGAAGGGGGAGCAAATATTGCGCAATTAATTGTACAACCGTTAACAGTTTTAATGTAAACATAAAAATTGCACCGGAACTACATTTCAATTTAGAAAGCTAGAACCTTTTCCTATAGCACCACAACATATGGGTGTAATAAATTCGGATGTCCATTTATTTTATTTTAGGAATGAAAATTAAATTATCTAATTAAAACACGATAGGGACCGGTTTTGTCGCAACCCATTTAAACTGTTGAAAAGTAGATTTTAAAAGTTTGAAAGAAAATGCGCAGCTAAGCGAGAAAGAATTCTATCAAAAACTTCGAATCCCGGTGAAATTCTGTTTGACGGGATCATGTTTTTAAGTTAAATTTATAGTCCCTGAATATGCCTTTCAATATTTGTTTTACATTCTAATGATTCTACATTTACAATTAATGATTATAAATAGTCATCATATAGCGCAAACACATTCTGTTTGAACCAATATATATACGTCGTGTAGAGAATGCAATCGGTGGAAAGAGCATGAACACTCTCAAACCATGCAACCGAATTTCCTAGTATAAGCGATGTAAACTTCTTCTCGGCTATTCAGATAGATTGGCATATGCACTTCACCAGAATTATTGCCATTTGATTATTTCTGATTTTCTTTTGATTTTTAACAGTTAAATATTGTTTGTTGCGGAGAACTAATATATATGTAAGTATGTATAAGGTGTTTCGAACCTAGTAACAAATAAGTTCAGTTGTGACCAGAAGGATAAACCAAAGGCAGCATGAACGGAAAGTATAATCTCATTCACATTCGTTTCGTGCTTACTGGCGACTCATCAGTAGGAGCCGGTATCACGCCCTTTAACCACTATATATTTGGTAGAAGAATGTGGAATAATAGGACGGTACAATCTCCTAGACGAATGTGTAAACCTGTAATAGTGAAGCTAATATAATCTAAAGTCAACGACAATGCGACTTCAATGCTAACTCACACTATATAATATATATACCGAGTCTATAAAGGATAATAACACCATGGCTATTGTGTTAGTAACTGATACCTTTTTTGAAATCGATGAGTACCGGATACCAACACTATGGTTTCCGAGTCGGTACATGATACCAACCTGATGGATATAAATTTATGCTAAAGTTCACCCAAATTGAGAATTACAACAATTTCCGAACACCTGTTACTCCAGTTAAACCAACCACTCTGGCCTTCATCGATATCAGTTATCACATTTCGCGGTAAGCATGACATCATTCAATTCAATATATTACAGTTAAATATTGATTGTTGCGAAGAACTAATATATATGCAAGTATGTATTAGGTTTTGCGAACCTAGTAACAAATTGGTTCAGTTGTGACCAGAAGGATAAACCAAAGGCAGCATGAACGGAAAGTATAATCTCATGCACATTCGTTTCGTGCTTACTGGCGACTCATCAGTAGGAGCCGGTATTACGCCATTTAACCACTACCGGCTCCTACTGATGAGTCGCCAGTAAGCACGAAACGAATGTGCATGAGATTATACTTTCTGTTCATGTTGTCTTTGGTTTATCCTTCTGGTCACGACTGAACTAATTTAATAAAAATGTCTGTGGTTCTGCTAAAAATTACTATTCTTTATTGATAATACAATGCTATATTAAGATGGGTATGATGAAAAAAATGACTAATAAAAAATTTTTCATACTCAACAGTAATTGTTAGTGCTCTGGTTAATTAAAACATTCTTACAAAATTAAAAAAAGACGAAGGCTTTAAAATTATGTGAAATGTATTTTATCTAAGAAGAAGGACATAGCGAAAAATTAGAACAAGTGAGTCAGCTATAAAAGAAATATAGTTATATAAAAAATTCTTACAGTGGAATCCTCTTCGATTTGTGCTCTAATCACCCATATTGAATGAAAATAGGTTTTCTAAAATCCAGTATATTAATCATTTTTAAAATATTGGATTTGAGATATAGAAATAATGAAATGATAAAACTGAAAGATAAATATATATATATTCCGAATAAATGGTTACCCTATTAAATTTGTTAAGAAGGTCATAAACGAGACACTAGAGAATTTTAATGAAAAAATAAACCAGGTAGGGCAGATAACGGAATTAGAAAGGTTTTGGATATTAGTAGTGGCTGATTCCAAATTGGGTTGAACAACGAAATCCAGCATCCGCACAATATTAGGTTATCACTAGGGAGAGTCAGTACGGTACCAAACAAAACGCCTAAAATGGAACCCCTAAACACATCAGGAGTTTATGTAAAATCTTGCAAAAATGGTAAATTCAGGTAAATAGGCGAAACCGTGCACTCAATAAAGTTTCATAGAAACATAAAATCAAATACTAATAGGGACGCTTTCACAGATCAGATCTGGCCAGGTATTCAATTGGGATGTGTCATCAGATTGACTGGGAAAATTATAAACGCATTTCCTTGTTTAATTAAAATATATCAACTAAGTTTATTTGAAAATCAATTGAAATATAGTTGAAAAGAGCTGCCATGAATGTAACTTCTGTAAAAAACAATTGGGATCAATATATAATGAAGCCTTATCCAGTGGCAGAATATTTGGCATAAATGAAGCACAGTTATTAATAACTTCGCGTAAGAAACCCCGACTATGAATTATAAAATATTAAGTAGAACGAAGACGCCTGGAGAAAATTTACAGCATTCAGCCTGGTTGACTTTGCACATCTACATGTTTATATAAGGTGCGGATATAAATCAATAAATATGAACACTACTTATTGAGAATCGTGTGCACTGGAGGTGGGAGGAAATCACTTGCTAGCTTAAATGTTTATTTAGGTAAAAAAATTGGTTTGGCACATGTATAATTAGATGGATATGTATATATTTATATAAGATTTGGCAATAAATAAATTATGAATTTTGCCAAAAAAACTACATATTCTTAACGAAAACGCATGCACTTGAAGTTTAATGAACCCACTTTGTTGCCTATATATATATATATATATATATATATATATATATATATATATATATTAATTTCGATATTTAAATATAACAATGGTTGTATAAGCCAATATATATCTATACTTGCCAGATATATATATATATATATATATATATATATATATATATATATATATATTCTTTAAATCAAGTTTGCAAACTTGAAGTAAACACCAATCCCATTGTATTTAATCAGTCGTCGAACAACATAACAAAACTACCGCCATCTGCAAGGCACGGACGCATTTACAGCTTCCATGATCATCACCAGAGTATGACGGCAAACTGACTAGGGAGGACCAAACGGCATTGCATATATGTGGTAAGCAAAATAAGATATGCGGCTCTTACAGCTAGTAGTCTTGCATAAATTGTACGAGACTGGAAATGTTGGTTGCACAATTTCTATGCAGTCACGAAAATTAGCTGTTTTTCTTTCCATATATATGCAATGCTGTTTGATCCCCGCTAGTCAGTTTGCCGTCGTACTCTGATGTTGATCATGGGAGGTCGAAAAGTGTCAGTGCATTTCGACTGGCGGTAATTTTGTTACGTTGTTCGACGACCGGATACATTCAATGTGATTGGTGTTTACTCCAGCTCGCAAATCCTGATTTAAAGAATTGTTCACCAATCGGCAATAAATCACTCATTACAGTCAAATACCGTTTGCGAAGAACCACATATATGCAGGTATGTACGGCTCGGCGAACCTAGTAAACAAATTAGTTCAGTTAGATAAACAAAGATGAACGGAATCATCGAGGACTCAGTAGGAGCCGGTATTACGCCCCTAACTTCGAGTATACTTAGAAGAATGTGGAATATTCCACATTCTTTCCACCATAGAGATCATCGTCCCATTATTCCACATTCCTCACCCAAATATATAGTGTTTAAATGGCGTAACACCGGCTCCTACTGATGAGTCGCCAGTAAGCACGAAACGAATGTGCATGTGATTATACCTTCCGTTCATGCTGCCTTTGGTTAATCCTTCTGGTCACAACTGAACTAATTTGTTACTAGGTTCGCAAAACCTAATACATACCCGCATATATATTAGTTCTTCGCAA
>JAQBSW010004699.1:0-65932 GCA_029291075.1 Eudiplozoon nipponicum
TATGTCTTAATTTTCAAGGCATTGTATATGGCTATGAAGTATAATGTATTTGAATCGGCTAAAGCCCCATTTTATAATTAATCACACAACTTAGTATAACTAACGTTATTTTCCATTACTGCTGATTGATTTTGTAACCACGACTTCAAATGACTTAACGACATTCACATTGTAAATTTATGCGAATTGAAGACTGGTATTAAAATTGTAACCTCTAGATGTCGCACAAGCCATGCAATTGATTAGAGTGACACAAAGAATATTACATTGTAATCATCGCGGGACCATTTCTTTGTTTGGCAATTTTCATTTTAAATTCAATTAATAATAAATTATATATTACAAAACTGGTTGTGACAATTATTCATTTAAATCGAACTCCTAGACCCGAAATGAATCATAGTCTTGACTTCAAAGGAAAATGACGCAACTGACAATACTGCGAAATACAAATAATGCGAGACAATTAGGGTTGACGAGAAGCCTATTTTATTTAAAAATTTTTATAAATGGAGGCCCGGTTCTCGACAGTCAATTTACTTTTGTGCTTTGTTGATAAGGATATTAGGTAGAAACATGTTGATACGTTAGTTAAAGATATTCTTTTTGTACAATTGGTTAAAAACGAACTGTTAGTTAATTTTCTCATCTACAAACTTTGTTTAAATAATTATTTGTAAACTCTTAAAGCGCAATAAATTTTTAAGTATACTAATTAAACCAAATTTATTATTAATTTTTGCGAATAATTAAAAACTTCTTCATACATCCGAGCATCAAATAAAGTTTTCATCTTTTATTTTTTACGCCATTTTCCCTACGCCAATAATGAGATTCATAAAGCCACAATTATTTTATTATATTCTTTTAAAATGACAGAACAATCGTGAAAATTCTATATTACTCTCTAATTCATTTCAAAAATATTATTTTGACTAGATTTAAAAATTCACATTTGACATAATCTTTGCCTGACATATAGAAAATATTAATTTAAAAAATTCTTTATTTCTGAATAAATCATAATTATATAAAAGTTCAACTTCATTATTGGCAAAAACCGAAGTTATGAAGATGATATACAGTCTATTTTTATTTGTACATACTTCCTAAATAGTTGGCATTATGAAGCTTTAAGAGTAAAATTCTGAAAAAGTTTTCAGATTCAGTTACAAATTGAATGGAATGAAATATGGGCTATGAATCCAACACCTTGAAGTGCTTAAAAGCCAATCTACGAATGCCATATTTTAATTGCAAAAATCGTACTTCTCCAAATCTGTGGATGCAAAATAATAGCACACTGTATTTGTTACACCCAGAATTTAAAAAAAATGTTATTGAGAGTGCAGCGAACAGGATTCTTCGTATACATCACGAGATGTTCTTCCTAGTCTTGTATAAATAACAATCTATTACAACACAAAACTATGTTTGTAATTAATTGAAAAAAATTGATAACAGTTATGATTAAATTGATCTATCTTAGCCATGCTGTTTTCGTTTTATATAAGGAAGTCAAATTCATTGCAGAGTACCTTAAATTATCTTACACTCAGATCGATAGTATTCAATAGAGAATGAAAATCTTGAAAATCAATCAATTTAGCGTTTTATGAGTTCAACGCCAATTTTTAATGCAAGGAATCCGTAAATAGGTTATGTGAGTGAAAACTAGCTACTATACCAAAACAAAATGCTTTATGAATTATTTGCCTTTATAGAAATACGCTTAATTCATGTGTGCTTGTTTAAGCGACTATTGATTTCCTACAAAGTCCCTTCCAGTAATTTCATTACGTCATCGTATCATTGGTAAAACTAATAATCCTACTAAAGGTACATTATTCTACTTCAGTGTACCAGGCAGATTAAAGAAAAAATATAGATTATAAGCAGCTGAACCGTTCGTTGTCTTGATATCTGTGGAGGCGTATTAGTCTTCACCATTGCATAATACCAATGTTTACCTGAATTGTGATTTTCGCCAGGAAACATTTCTCTAGCTTCTCTCATTTTTTTCTCTTCTGAGTTAATCAGCATCCGGATTCATTTCAACAACACATTTTCTTGTAGAATTGCTCCTTAAGACAATAAACTTTATTGAACTAAATGAAGCAATTCTTTAATATTTCAGACAGTACTTATAAATACAAATTCTGCACTGTTCACCTTGCTGATACTAATTAAATAGAATAGCTAGTCATCGTCATATATTCCCGTGCATAATACTGAATTTGAAATAAAATTTGATTTTTTTCAATTATTTGGCAAATGGCCTCTTGTCATATATTAAAAATATTATTTTGTTATTTAATTATTATCAACGATAATGAAATTATTAACATTAATTTAAATTTTTATATAACAATGCAGTATTTAACTGATTAGCACAGGTAACGGCCTGAATAGTTAAGGTTGTGTTAGAAGTAAAACAAGTATCGGTACTTTTTAAAATACACAGTAATCAAATTGTATTATGACGAAGTATGATAAAGTGAATACTGTATATATATATATAAATATATATATATATATATATATATATATATATATATATATATAAATTAACAATGCACTTGGACTATACATATCATCGTTTCACTTTCCGTGACTTCAATTGTTCTGCAATAACCTTTTCGTACGAAGGCCATGAATATTTTTTGCTTAATATTTTAAATCTGTTAGCATAATTTATTCATAATAATTTATAGAATAAGAATACATTATATGTAGGTTAAAGTGTCAAGCAGAATAAGGCAGAGACTTATAAATTAATTATCAAATAAGTTGATGCAGAATGTATGTTAAGCCTTGGAAGAAATTATCACATAAAAATGCACATTTATTAAGTATTACGTCATCAATAAAATCTATCCGGATTGACATAATTATGAAGTAAATATTCTAGACAGTTTACTATAAAAACTTCTTTGATTAACGAAAACGACCGCTAATCCATTTGGTATGATGCATTCTAATTAAACTGCTTCTTAAGGCAGTATTTCTATAGCACTTATAAATTAGGACACAGAAAAAGTACCAAAGTGGTAGATATTAAGCAACCTGGTGCAATGATTTTGTAGCATATATATATATATATATATATATATATATATATATATATATATATATATATATATATATGCATGTGTGTATATGTGTTCGTCTGCATAGGGTTTAATAAGAAAGTTTTTGCACAGGTATTCAAACGTTGAAATTAAAATTAAGCACTTATTATGCGAAGCTAATAAGAGCGTTGGGTAAATGCAGTAATTCTATAATTCATATTGACTCTGCATATCCTATTATGTAATGGTCTTTCTGTTGAGTCTGTACTCAATTCAGAATGAGAAATCATAAGTACCTGTTTTTTTGGTTTGTAAATAAAAATGACTGACATGTACTGTTCTCATGAATAATGTGTTTTCGTCTGCATAGGGATTAATAAGAAAGTTTTTGCACACATATTCAAATGTTGAAATTAAACACAAGCACTTACAGTTTAAAACTAATAAGAGCGTTGGGTAAATGTTGTAATTATATAATTTATATAGACTTTGCGTATCCTATTATTTAATGGTCCTGCTGTTGAATTTGTGCTCCATCCAGAATCAGAAATTCTAATTACCTGTTTTTTCTGGTTTGAAAATAAAAATGACTGAGATGTACTGGTCTCATTAATAATGTGTTTTTAAAACTTCAGATGCACTTAAATTTCCGTTAAAAGTGTTCTTATTTAATCCGTACACATAACTTCGCTTAGTTAACCGTGTACACAAGCAATATTACGGATAAATTTTTAGAATCAGCATAAGAAAACGACTTGAATTTAATTATATTTTACAATACATATCTCATGGGAAAGAATATATATATATATATATATATATATATATATATATATATATATATATTCAGATTTTTTTATGTGTGCGTATTTTATTAGTGTAGATTAAACGTTGCATCAGGTAGCAAAGACAATTCTTCCAGTAGACTGCGTTCGTCCATTTTGGAATCTCTTCAAGTTCTCATATAAAATCTCCGTGGGTGGGACAAAAACTAGAACAGATTTGCGTCTGAGTCTGACAATCTATCCAGTGCGCCACCCCTTTCACGTACTACATGCAGTTTTTAGTCATATAAAACAGAAGGTCGAAACGCGTCAGTTTGTGTGACTTACGGTAATTTTGCCATGTTGAGATGGATACAATTTGATTAGTGTTTAGTTCAAGCTCTCAAACTTGATTCAAAGACGCGTTTCGTCCTTCCATGATCATCATCAGAGTACGACGGCAAACTGACTATCGAGGATCAAACCGCATTGAATATATCCTCGATAGTCAGTTTGCCGTCGTACTCTGATGATGATCATGGAAGGTCGAAACGCGTCAGTGCGTTGCAGCTGGCGGTAGTTTTGTTATGTTGTTGGACGACTGGTTAAAAACAATGGGATTGGTGTTTACTTCAAGCTCGCAAACTTGATTTAAAGAATTGTTACCACCACCCGCGCAATCAATTATTGTTTAAATTGATTCAAAGAATTGCTACGAGTACATTCGAAATCAGTGATTGCTTAATTATATAACCTAAATTTATGAGACGAAGCTGCAAGCAGTTAATGTTCGTGACTGATTAGAAATTGCGCAGTTGACGTTTCCCATCAAATACAATGTATGCCGGTCTACTAGAGGAGAGAGCCGCATATCTAATTTTGCATTTCATATACATGCATTGCGGTTTGATACGCAGTAATTTAGCCTTCCGTCGTACTCTTATAATGGTAACGGAAAGTCAAAACTCGTAATTACGTGTTTTTGAAGGTAGTTTTGTTATGTTGATCGACGGCTGGTTAAATGCAATGGAATTAGTATTTACTTTAAGTCCTTACATGTTGGAAAATTTCTACAATTTTGGAATTCATTTTTAAAACGAGGCACACAGCCATCAACACTTTTCTTATTCATGAAACACTATTATGCGTTTACGAAACTGTTCAAATGAAAATGTTTCTTGTCTGAATATTGAGAATTACTACCGTTATGATAACGTATTTGACAGGCCACGTATCTACATTGCCAGCACTAATAATCCAGAGTCCCGTAAAGCCGGAATATCTGTTGGTCCTGAGTTCGCGGCCAAACAAATGGACTTATGCCTATGAATGTAACTGTGTTCTTAGGTATTATAGACAAACAGGATATTTATACATAATAACAAATCTCGATTAGTCTATATCATGTTTAAATTAAATTAATCATTTATAAATATACTTCCGTAATTTTTGCGAAGAAGTAAAATTGACTCAATTAATGGATTAAGCTAAACAAAACGACAACAGCAAACATGTGTAACGCGAACCAAGACAAGATTATCGGCTTCACAAAAAACAGAAACATTGCGACTGCTACCAAATACGCACCTTCTAGCAATGAATAACCAAAATAAATAAACTATAAAAAAAACTATTTGCGCGAGGAACAAACACGAACATATTCCTCAAACAGGCGGTATGCTAAGCTTGAATTAGTTATCTGTCCAAACAAAACGAATGAACAGCTGTTTTACAACGAAAAAAAACATCACATAAACAGATATATTAAATTACTCCATCAACATGAAACTGAAACTGCACACGCACACATGACCCAATCTCTTAAACAGACAGTTTTTCACTTTGGAAATCAATGTATGAACAGTGCAAAATTCATGTTTAATATAGTAGATAATAATTCAAGTATTTCGTTTGATTAAATATTTAAAGTTTCAAAAATACATGCCATTTCATCGAGTGAATAAGTGTGTGGTCATACTATTAAAGTCTAACGGATTTATTACTGCGGTACGTAATTGACATTATTTGTACTATTATAAAAGCATGGTGAAATTTCTCCACAGAAAATTTACCATAATATTACAGCGTGTCAAATTGTTTGAATGAATTCAACTCTACAAGTCGTTTTACAATCAGCTTTTGTGCCAAAAATGGTACTTAAAAATCGTCATAAAACAAATGACAGCCAATCAATCAGTTAATAAACCAGCTTCTGCTAAATTCGATTGATGACGACAATGCTAAAATAAATGGTTTGGAGAGAAAATTAAAAACATCCTGTCCAAAATGTAGCACTGTATATAGAAAACAATGGACGCATTTGAAGTATTGCTAGACAGATAATGAATTACACAAGTGTCAATGAAGTAGACAAGCTCACAGGAGATTATTATTAATGCAATAGCAAAACAAAGTTTCCAAAAAAATTTGTTCGCGTATTTTCAAATATTCTCGTGTAATATAAAATAAAAAACTACCGTACCTTTGTGCGTAATAAGGCTTTCTAATGAGGTATTTTGAGAAATTGTGACTTTATAGATTTTCAGGCCAATGCCGGTTACCAATTTTACTATTTAATATGTTGAGGCAACCCAGAACATTTTGATGCACAACTGTTATATGCGGAGATAATTAACTAAAATGGACAATATATAAAGTTATTCAAGAGAAAATAAATTCGAACAAAGTGAAAAAATATTTCAAGTCCAAATTTTCAAAATGATACAACCTTATGGCACAGTACATTCTGCAATAATAGCCATTTTATATATATATACATATATATATAAGAGTATATCCATTGCCCTTGAGTATTAAATCAAGTGCTTTTACAGAAAAGGTCATCGAATAATCAAGAGTAAGTTTATTGTGCATAAGCATTCCGATATATTTTATGAATAATTAAAAACTGTGATAAAATGTTCTAGTTCAAGATGTCATGCGTTCCCATTTGTTTTAGCGAGCAATAATTTATCTGAATTTTAGTTTTTATTTGCATTTTTTAAATAGTCGAACCAGGGTTTCATGTTTTATTAATTATGTGGAGACTTAAAAATGCGTATGGATAGGTGTATGTGTGACAATTTGATGCTTGAGACCTGGTTAAACTCCTGTCAATAGACTTGGAATTTTCAAGGAACGCGCTCTCATCGATAATTAATTTTAGATTGTCTTATTACCGAATGATGTGTGTAAATCGCATTTTATTACAAATACTATCTCTTTCGCTATAGTCTGTTATGTCACAATTTTAACTCTTCATGTTGTTTACATCCAGTAAGCATGCAATATATCTATTGCAATATAAATCGATCTTTTAAATGAGCAGATTTAATCGTTGTTTGTAACTATAATTATGTCGTTTGTGAAACTTCCGCTTAGATTGAATGCTTTTTTCTATTGTACCATTGGGTGTTATTGCTGATGGTGATGAATCGTTGCCTGTCGAATACGATATCATGATTGGTGGAGTATTTCAAATTCTGATCTGGTGCTTGTTGAGTTATATAAATAAAAATAATAATAATCTTTCAAACTGTGCCTTCCATATAACTGAATTTTTTTTAAAATTGGCTTTGCCCGCTTAAAGATTATGTTACAAAATTGTAGTCATTCCTGACGTGACTGGGCTTTTTAAAACTAAATTCTGCAATAAATTTCGGCACATTTCCTATGGCATATTGCTTTCGAGTTTAAAAATTATATATGCTGCAGCAAATTAATTCAAGTTTTTAAACTCTGGTAAATTCAGATAGGTTGGCAAAAGATATTACACCGTCTGGGAATATAGCAGCACATAGCTATACTTGTCAAGATGAGAACAAAGCCAATTTAACAAAGTTCTCAGTTTTACATATAGCAATGCTGAAAAGTTTTTATATGCATTGAAAAACTTGTAAATAAAAATACAATCAACGTACTTGAATGTAAACATTTTAGTTGAACACGATATTAGATTACGCTGGCGGGGAATAAATAATATGAAGTTTTGATACCAAGCCAAACACTAATTTCAAATGGACCAGTATTCAAAACAAATCAGATAGAGTAAAGAACAAATAAAAAAGACGGCACAACGAACATTGGTTGCGCGTATGGTGATAACAATTATTATAATCAAGGTTGCGATTTCGATATAAGCATCTGACCCATTAATTACTTACATATGTCAATAAAAACTAAGAATTGTATAGTGTAGAAGAGGCAATTCGTCCAGTAGACCGGTTTCGTCCTTATTGTGAACTCGTCAGGTACTGGCCAGAATTTGCCGCGGACAGGGCTTGATCCTGCGCACGTCTGCTTAGGAATCTGGTGCTCTAACCTCTGAGCCACTCTACCGCACACTGCATTACACAAAATTTTCATTTATATACTAAATAATCTAATTTGGTTAGTCTATTTTTCCTTTAGGTTGAGCTCATAAAGCATTAATTTAGAACCAAAGTTCTGACTAACCATCCCCAATCTGTCATTACCAAACAGACACTAAACTACAAAGGGAAGTGATTTTGATGCTTTACCAATAAGGACGAAACCGGGCTACTGGATTAATTGCCTTTTCCACACTATGCAATTATTAGTTTATACTGACATATGTGAGTAATTAATGGGTCAGGAGCTTATATCAAGATCGCAACCTTGATTATAATACTTTTTACAACCGCTCGCGCAACTAATGTTCGTTTAATAATACAAATATTCATTTCAAAGCCACTTCACCATGTAGTATTTTGTCTATTCAGTAATGACAGATTGGGATCTAAATTAATGCCATATGAGTTCCATCTAATGGAAAAATAGACTAACCACGTTAAATTAATTAGTATATAACTAAACATTGTGTGTGGTCTAGTGTGCGGCACGGTGGCTCAGTGGTTAGAGCACCAGATTCGAAGAAGATGTGCACAGGTTCGAGCCCTGTCCGCGGCAAATTCTGTCTATTACCATATAAGTTCCCATTATAGACGAAACCGGTCTACTGGATGAATTGCCATTTCTGCACTATGAAATTCTTAGTTTATACTGACATATGTAATTAATTAATGGGTCAGGTACTTATATCTAGATCGAAACCTTAATTAGAATAATCATTATCAACAAACTAAATTGCACGACTGAAAGATCGATTACAACCGCAATCTACAAATACTGCGTTGTAAACATGTTGCAGCAAAACTCGTGAAGATTTTGATAAATTAGCCAATTAAAGAGTAATCAGATCAGTAGGAATTTTTATTTGTACAATGAGAACCATTCGTACGAGCATACGGCAGCGTATTCTGAACAAAGTTTGACAATTTGAATTTGAATGAAAACTGACGGATGTATAGCACGTTTTAATTGAATTAAAATGGAACACAATGCTATTACGCTTCTGGTCTAATAAGAAAGGATTGCAACTTGTCTCATTTTTGCCGACTAATTTAAGAATTTGTGTATCGCTTGCCGTTAATCGGGTAATCCATTACCGATACATTAGGTATGGCGAACCAGATAGCAAGGTAGTTTATATAGAGTCAACACGATATGCCACCCATCGAGAAAAATGTTATTATCTCGTGCATACACTCGTTTTTCTATTTACTGGCAAATAACTATTAGAATTCACAAAAATTGGGACCGTCTTATAATCATCTACGCCTAATGAACGACAAAAATTTGCTTCATCATTCTATTTACGAGTATTTCACATAGTCTATCATTTATACTACAGGTTCATTCTCGTCTAGCCATTCCGTCTGGAACGACTACCATAGTCCCAATAAAGAGGACAAAACAAAACGTAATGAATGTAATAAAACGATTCACAGACTAAAAGTATGTAGAAATCAATTAAAATCAAATCACACCATGACGGGCTATTACTTTTCGTATATACAACTGCATTCATCAATTCACATTCAAACTTCACAAACAAGTGACACAATTTTTAATAGTCTCTTCCTTATGTGATAGAAGAGGTAGCACAATCTCTTCTAAAATTCTTCTTGATATTTATTCATGGAGAGCACAATCGTAATTTCAATCAATAAACATGAAAATCAAGTTAAGTTTTATGAGATATCACTTCCGTCGGAAAAGTAATAAACTATTAAAAATGAAGTAAAGCTATCTAATGCAAGCATAATTTTAAAATGATTACATTCATCTTGTTAAACGTTGTCATGCGAATTCCTTGCTTTCTTCACTGCATAATAACCTCTCATGCAATGGTTTTAAAATCATTAACAGGATGGACCACTCGGTAGAGTTCAAACGCCCGTTTAACCAGCAGAAATTGTTCCATAATATAGGTCACTCGCATTGATATCCTGACGTCTATACTACAGGCCCAATCACGTGTACCGTGAGCAGTAAACCCATTACGACTGGACGAGTGCTCCAAGTCAAAAGGCATGCAATGACTTAAATTATGCAATTTGGAGACTAGAAGTAGCAAAGCAATTTTGGCTTATTTAGCCTCACTTTGAAATTATGTAGAAAATAATTTAACAAATTCACAAAAAGATTTTGGCAGGCAAGCCCACACATGAAAATAAATAAATATTTCAACCAAATTACTTTTCCTGTCTACGCCGTTCTAGTTGCCACAATAATAGTGGAATCACTTAAATATATGCGAGTGCACTATATACCCGTAATGCTAAATTCACCTAGGATAATATAATTAACGTTGGCGGTCCAAACAAACCAACATCTACATTAAATCACTAGCTCACTCAAAACTAAATAAATTATGAGATATACCAATAAATAAGCAAATAAATGACACAACAATCAAACGAAGAATTTGCAAATATATCTAGACACGTATAACTCAATTTACTTGGATGATCTAAAAATATAGGAAGTCACACGATAATGATTAACCTATTAGTCGTTTATTCTCCTCGGTGTCTAACTAATATTTACTGATGTAGCAGGCAGTCAACTATTTCCAGCTACACTACTTCGCCTTCCCATCATAGGCAGAAAAGTCTGATGCTTCGTTGTGTGCGGCTGGAAATAATTGACGTATCTCCGCAGTTGACTAGCCTTATTTGCGTACCCATTGGCACTCATTAAATAGATAAATATTTACCAGTGTCCGAGCAATGATCAATAATGACCAATGAGCTTCTGGTCTATTTTCGGCGAAGATTCCTCACCGGCGTGTATTCAATAACAATAACAAACAAAATGTTGGCGATGCTTGTCTCTTCTCGACGGAAGGCCATTACTTTAATTCTCGACAAACGGATTATTATTTTTCGCTCCGCGGCGTACACGAATACAAACTGATATACAGAATGCAGAACTTGAATTAGATATTTATTTGCCAAATAAGGGATGATAAAGTACGTAGCGAACAAACTGCAAAATTGAAACTGAGACCGTCTAAAAAAACACGGCGATTCTTTCTCGTTCATACCGGATAGTAAGCTGGCCAAGCCAACACAATTACACAGGATTTAATTCGTGGAAATTTTACTTTGAAGACTTTTAAATTGAATCTAACTCATCTACCTACATGAGGTTACATTGTTATTGTAAACTTCGGCACTTTACTAATTGCCATACATATGAAAAAATCGCAAAGATAAAAAATTGAATCTGGGCATACACATCCTTCAACTCAGTCACAAAATTCAATTTCAACCAAAAAATTTTTTCTGAATATGTGTAATAACCTATAAACAGCATATATTTTTGTATTAGCACCACAGATATTGGCTACATAGCAAATCGCCGACATGTTGCGCCACTCCACTGAAGCAAAGATTTACATCGATATTCTTCCACAAATCTGCAAGTGTTTAAAATTATGTTTCATATACGTGTTTGCTCAGCGAATCCGAATGTTGTTAAAATTGTATATAAATTTAAGGGCAAAACACGAGGCTGTTTGAAAAGTGACGCACAAAGACCAACAAATATTTGACATTTTTTAAAAAATTGATGACTTTTTCCGAATTAGCAAACAAATGTTTTAATAAGATAAGCGACATCTTATTGGTTTTTTCAGTGATTCTTTGTTATAGATGAGAAATGCAGATCTACTAAAAATTACCATAAGACAGTTAACATTATCAAAGACGTACTGAACTTATTATGACAAAAAATTTTCATCATGTACTTTTATTGGGTAAGAATTTAAAGGGTTTCTCTATGTTCAATACGTTTATTCAAATTAACCTGATTCAAGACCTTTCAATCCCGAAGTATATGTGATAAACACTCACATCCTCATAGGGTGATTCTCCTGAGCCTAATAAGCGATTTATTGGTTCAGAGTTTATGAATATTATTGTCCTTTGTCATATTCGCTTGATTTCATTTCGGCATGTGTAGTAAATTATACTATCCAAGGTAAATGTAATGCCTGTCAGTTGTAATGATACACTAGATAAACAATCATAAAGAAAATTCTAGATAGATTGCGCAAACATTTCGTGCAATACTCATACGGGCTCACACGTAGAACATAAGTGTCTACACTGACAGATAATATGAGGTAAGTGTTGGTTTAGTATTTTTTGTCATTTTTGAATTTTACTACGCAAATCGAAATCGGTAAATTTATTTTTCAACATAAGATATTGTTGTTAAATTTGCATCAAACATCATGAAAAACACTGTTCCTTTAAACAGAATCTATTATTGCCAAAGCAACAATGGCTAACTTATATTAATCAGTTCTACATTGAAGTGCACCGTTGATTCTAAATTTAAGTTTACCGTCGGTTGTCAGGTAGAAACCTGTTGAAATTGGTTCGTTATAAAAGATGCAGTGAGTAGAAAATATAATCATGCTGCAGTCTGCCTTAACATTTTCAGTTTTAGAGCGTAGAACTTTCAGTCTGGCAAATCGCACTCTATGAAACAAATGAAATGATAAAATTTAAAAAGTAATGACTAATATTTAAGAAAAATATTTCCAAATTTGGATTACGTACCGAAATTGAGCGGATATTACTTCTAATATATTAACATATCTATGATAAAATGTGCATTGTATAAGTTATTTCACGTAACCAATTTGAGTAATGGTATTATTAAGCATTATTCGATGAAAGAATGCTCTTTTAGTATAGTATATTTTTCGCCAGCTTATATATTGATTGAAAAATTTTTCTGTTTGTTGTTTAGGCTAAAAAAATAAGATGGTGTGAGTAATTTATGACACATATTTTAATGACTTTACATCACAATTCTGCACAGAATTTTCTGAATGCTCGCCGAGTAAAATAAAAATCAGCTTGCTTACACGGGCATACGTTTACAAATAGTTACAGTAAAATTTTACATTAAAAAATCACGAATTTTTATTCATTTTGTTTAGCTGCTGCACGCAATTACAACATACATCAATTTCTACAAAAACCTAGTTCCGCGTCCTTATTTTGCATAAAGCACATTGGATATCTATCGGATTTGACTATAAATGTTATTGTTGATATGGCTAATTCGGGAGTATAATCCAGTTTGTTAGTTTTGAATCTTTTAAAATGAGCCATCTCCCGGACAGTTTCATCAAAATTAATTCTGTAGCATTCTTTGCGTTTCTGAGAGCAAAAATATAGATACAGCTGCATATTTAACAAGTAAAATAATTTAAGAGAAATAAAAAGACTAAGAGACCAAATCATGTATTGACCTATAGTGTAATATGCTTGTCAGCATTTAAACACAGTTTAAAATTAACGTCCATGATTAATGAAACACTTTTTTACTGAGAATCATAAAGTTTTTCTACACAGAATATAAATTTGTAGAATGGAATCCGTAAAAACTTGTTTGATATTTAAAGATCTCATTCAGAGTTTTTATTATAACCCTTTTATTTTCTTTGTAAGAAGTCAAGCTCAGATGACAATTATCATTTCACTAGATTCAGCTATATAATTTTCTGATGAACGGGGTTATGTTTTCCAAGGATAAGGCAACCATACCGAGGTCGAATTTGGTTGATTGACAAAGTAAACATTAAATTATATCTAGAATAATCAGTTAGGCTATAAAATCTGCGGAAATTAAAAAAAGAGTGTTTTACCATTCATTGCCTTACAGGTTTATGCATACTTTGAAGTATGTTTATTTCTTAGCAGGGTATTAAATTTGGCATTATTCAAATAAAAGTTTATATTCTTAATAAAATTCACACATCTTCAATTGCGCAACACATCCTTGAAACATCACACGTATGTTCTCCAGACGTAGCATTTAAAATTATTACTAAATGCAATAACCAAAGTGAGTAGCCAAATACGAAGCCTTATGGATAAACAAATTGCAGCCGGATTTATGCAAGTAGAAGAGGCATGTTCAGGCTGTTTTGTCCACCTATGTTGGATGGCCCACGTACATGTATATCGTCAGTGTTTATTATTACCGTATCGTCTAGACGAGCCTTAATTATGCCTTATTCTGCAGTTAAATTATTCATTTGAGAAGTCAATGCCTGAATCAACGTTTCCAGCCCATCAGAAGACATTTTTAAACAAACACCACAAATGCTTCATTTTTACCAATTATATATAGAATTTTGTCACAACGAGCATCGATTTAATACTAGCACAATTTCAAATATTAATTAATTTATGTTCACACCAGCTCGAAGTCTGCTTTTCCTTAATAAATAGACTGCTTCATTCTTATACGATGTTTTATGAGAATTTCTTAACAGAAATAATGTCTACTACTCCTAGATAAGACCCTTTGTTCATTATTTGTTCAAAGGTAATATTGTCATGTACAGTATTGAGTTTGAACTGGACGCGACGCACGCAATTGATTGGTTTTCTTTTTCGTACCTGCTTCATGTTTACATATTTCTAATTGTTTTGCCTTCAATTTATATATAAAGATATTTTCATTTGTGTGATATCAAGAGGAAAATACACAGAGAAAGAAGCGTTTCTTGAATCTGATAAAAATTCTTTTTATTTCTGCACATGGAATGTGTACTACGAAAAGTTATTTTTTAAATTTTTATAACGAACATTTTATCTAATCACACTTGCCTCGGTTGCGCGGGCGGTAGTAACAGTGACTTTAATAATGGTTGAGATCTTGGTATAAAAACCTGACCCACTATGTACAGACATTCGTCATGATAAACTAAGAATTTTATTGTGTAATCAAGGCAATTCATCCAGTAGACCGGTTTTTCCTTAAAAGGACATCATCACGTAATGTACAGAATTTTCCATGGACAGGGCAGTAATCTAGGAACGTCTGTTCCGGCATCAGCTGATGTAAATCAGAGCCACTCTGCCGCATATTACAAACAATTGTAAACTATATACAAAAAATGTTCTATGTTTAATTTTTAATTTAGGTGGAGCCTAATTTTATTCATTTAAGCCTGAAGTTTTAAATCACCCTCCGTTATATGTCATTATAGAACATACAACGCGCTACATTAAGCATTATTTAGTATGTAAATGAAAATTGTGTTTAGTATGCGGCAGGGGGGCTCAGTGGTTACAGCACCAGATTACGAAGCAGATGAGCCCAGCTTAGAGCCCTGTCCGCTAATAATTCTGTGCAGTACGTGATGAGTTCTCAATAAGCACGAAACCCGTCTACTGGATGAATTACCTTTCTAAAATATGTAAAACCTAGTTAGTACCGACGAATATATAAACATTTTCTTTTTCTTTTTTCGTTTCTATAAGTTGAATCGATTCATTGCATTAAGGGAGGCATTAAAAGTTTCTAATTTTACCGAGAATCATAACGAACATCAACTATTAACTATAGTATTCTCAACATTATTTCTTCACGAGTTAAAAATAATGTCACCGAACTTTTGCGAGAATAATCAACAAAATAAAGAGAGAATCATTTTGTATTTAAAGGTTTTCTAAATATAAAAAAATTATCTAAATTTTACAATATTAAACTTGAGCGCAATCCAGCGGTAATTGAATTATCCAGCCTATTTGTTAATTTATATACCTATAAATTGATTTTCAATTTTACAAAGTACCTCAAATTGACTTATGATAAGATGTACTTAAAAATGAGACTTGGGAATCAATGTGAGAGCCACATCACTTTGCAAACTCTATTAAATATCTCGTAGCAACTATTGATTTAAGAAACGCCATATTGTTAATTTTCTTGAATGCAAATAAAGACGGATTGGCAGTATATTATGCATTTAGGTTAGTCTAATTCAACAATCAAATACGCATCATAATTTGATTACGTTGAGTTGATTGTTCAATTACAATTTGGACTTTGTTGATTCACGTTTTGTGCAGTGAAATGTTTAGAATAATCTCTTTACGAATTCAGTTAAGGGTGTTGCAAAGAGTAAAATTTAATTTATTTAATAAATTTGTAGGTACAATAGCACTGATTCTCATGCCTTACTGGGAAAGTAGTGAAATTTTGTAAACTGATCTATTTAAATATTTTCCCCATTATTTGCATCGGCTGCTAACGGATGATTTCATACAATAAGATTGCCTTATCATCTCCGTATATTGATACAGGGATTGTTTCACTTTTCTGTTTCCAGCGCCGTAAAATAATTATTCAGATAAATATTACGCTATCTCATACAGGTAGTGGGCCACTTAATACTATAGGCATTGTGATTCTTGACACGATCATCGGAATATTGACCACTGTCAAGATGTGATGCTGTTAAGCAAAATTACCCTAGATCAAATACGTCAGGATCTCATCTATTTACGAAGAAGGTGGTATTTGATGGTGTCAGAAGTTATCACATTTAAGCGTGGTTCATATATGCGAGGCTGCACATTTCCTTAATCGGTTATTTATTTTCGGTTTATTTTGCGCTCATTGTGGAGGCATACTTTTTTTAATTATTTTTTAAAGGACAGCATCCCTGAATGCTAATTGGGTAAACATATTTGGATCTAATTTTGATTTCCAAATGTATGCATTGCGGTTTAATTCTCGATAGTCAGTTTGCCGTCGTTTTTTGATGATAACCTAGCAGAAGGTCGAATCACGTCAGTTAATGTTACTGACGGATATTTTGCTATGCTGTTCACTGACTAGTTAAATGCAATGCGACTGGTGTTCAGAACAAGTTCGCAAATCCATCAAAGTGACAGTGTTCATATCACCCACGTAATTGGTTATTTTACCACATCTAATATATATGTGGCAAAACTTGCAAAATTTAATATTTGTGTCTGCATAAAAGTCGCGTAAAATTTATGCGAGCCTACCAGATATGAGAGTCGTATATCCATTGTCACATTTAATACAGTATATATATATATATATATATATATATATACGTATATATATATATATATATTTAATTAGAAAAGAAAAACATTAATATATGTATAATGGCCATTTATTTCGAGATTACTAAACTTCTTTCTACAATCTTTCATTTACTTACATTCTGGGTTTCCATTTGATTATGTGGATGGCAAAAAATTTTGGCTGATTGGTAAGTGTGTATGCGTTTGTGTCTATGTATGTGCCTGTTTGCATGTCACCGTATGTGCAGATATTTTTTCCTTTTCAGTTTGTTGCCAATCCGATTGAATATTTGTTGAGTCTAATCGAGGGCGTGATCCGACTTGCCTGGATACAAGTAAATTTTGTTTTGGATTTTGGCACACTGCTGTTGTGATGAATGTATCTCCCGGTGAAAGTGGATTTTCTATATATGGCCAGTGTCAAATCCCCATTTTCATCTCGAGTGAGTTTGAAGTCAAGGAAGGAAAAACTTTTGTCTTTCTCTATCTCGAGTGTGAATTTGATATCTGGATCGGCTTAATTTGCTTGTTTGAGGATTTCGGAAGGGTCCGCCGCTTCTGAGATGAACAACATGATATCATCTACAAACATTTTGTAGAGTGCATACTGGTCAATTATACATTAACGGCTCGTTATTTCAAGATAATACATGTATACATCTGCCAGGAGGGGTGCTATACAGCTTCTCGTAGCTACACCATTGATTTGACTGTAGTATATCGATTGAAATGTAAATTGCAAGTTTTTTGTACATGCTAATATGAGGTATTTGATGTCATTGATGTCTATAGGTAAATCATAAAACTCATTTATAATAAGGTCACACAAGTTCGCCGTTCTGTTATCCAGTGGCATGAGACGTCAAGCGAGAACATTTTATTCTTTAGAATACGCCCTCGACTAGACTTAACCAACATTCACTCGGATTGGCAACAAACTGAAGAGGAAAAAGCAGATGCACATAGGGTGAAAGAAATTTCCAAAAAAATGAGCGTCCAACACTGCAATCCACACTTGCACTGTTACCAAGTGAAGAAAACAAATTTGCGGAAAAGGGGTGAAACGAAGGACTACAAACGGACAAATAGCACTCGCACACATAACAGCGAACAATGCGAACAGATCGTTAATTCTCAAGACATCAAAACAATAATGACCAGATCTCAGACATCACTTTGAAATACAGCGAGAATGACCTTTACATGCAAACAGGCACACACACAGACAAAAACGCATACACACTTGACAATCAGTAAAAACAAGAAATATAATTAAACCAGAGTCAGATTTAGGTATGTATTATGTGTTGCGTACCTAGTAACTTGTAAATATATTCGGTCTCCGCAACAAACAGTATTTAACTGTTATATACAGAGTCATATTTTTTGCCACCCACATATTCAAATGAAAACCCAGAATGTAAATAAATTAGAGATTGTAGAGCGAAGTTTAGTATTCTTGAAATAAATTTCTATTATCCAATTTGCCAATGAATTTTTCTTTTGCTAATTAAATAAAATGTGCAATATTCGAAGGCAATGGACATTAATATTGAATATATATATGCGAATATAGGTATGTTATATATATATATACATATATATATATATATATATATGCTATATATACATAAGTTAAGGATATAGATACGCACAGAAGTTTGATCCCTCGCCACCAGTACGCCATCGTGCCTGCATGATCATGGAAGATGAAAATGCGTCAGTGCTTGCGGTTTCTATCGTGTTGCACTTAAACGCCATAAGAAGTTCTCAAATACCTGATTTTCGATAAAATGCGTCATCTATATTAAAACCAAACCTGAAGTTACAGGTTGAAATACTAATATTATTATTAACGGATTTTCTTGCTTTGAGATATGAAGTTTAACCTAGCCCCCAATAAAACAAAGATATCTAATGAAAATATGCAAATATTTTTTTTAAAATTTGTAATAGTTTGCCGAAGGGCAAACAGGTTTTATGTTTAGAGAATTTATATATTTTCCGCAGGTATATAATAGTTTAAAGCTCAGTTGTCCTTCGTATAACCATGGCTATTTCTCATGTTTTAGAAATAACCGAGAAGTGAAGGTAATTTGTGTTTGACAAGTTCCTAAAATTTCTCTTTTATTAGATGCTATGACAAAGTAAGACACCGCAATTTTTTTGAAAAATATAATTTTAGTAATAATTACAAGTATAGTAATCATAATATTTTGGCAACAAATAGAAATTAAAATCATACTCATGCGTTCCAATAGGTCAAGTTTCGGAGGAGGTATAAAACTTGAAAATATTACAAGCAATAACAAAATCGTTAATTATTAACAAAAATTCAAGGTTGGTGTGTCTATTGACAAATTTTTTCAAATAGTGTCAACAGGATAGACCATAGACAGCGGGCAAAAATGGGCAATTTCTTATGCCGCTGCGATTCATTAACATAATAATATTTACTATTATGCGCTTTTCTACTGGAGTTTATTCTACAGTATTATGCAATGTCATCATATGTAGTGTGGAACAGTAAAAATAATCTATGTTGATTTTATATTAAACGTAGTGCTTTACCCAATTAAAAAATCGCAAAACCGTTTTACTATTACAATTCATTGAAGAAATGTCAAGTTTAGAATTAGAATATTATTGAATACCAAAATAATATTGACTACCCTATCAATACTCACATTTTCTTCGCAGGCAATCACGATCCAAACTTATGATGAATTAATAGAAACTTTGATACATGAAGGATAAGATAAATATTTGTTGACATTTTAATTCTAAACATCTACCTTTTGACCATGAAACGATAAAAAAAATGAAAAACCGTAATAAACAAATGTTATTTAAATTAAATGAAATGGTCAACAAAGTCACATTATGCGATTTCAAATGACAATCCAGGTGAGCTACTTTCTGCTCATCTCGTTTGCTCCTTCTGCGTTATGTTTGTTGGATTTATAACGTAGAAAGAATATCCTAACTCAAACGGAAAAAAATCAATATGTATACTCATTAATGTGCCTAGAAATGCAATCCGGGTTAAATCGCCGCCAAATTTATGCTTTGCAAAAAGAAATCTTACCTGACCTAACATCAAACACATGTGATTCCTGCGTTTACCTTTCGTTTTGAAATAAAAGACTAACATAATGATAAAATATCAAATAAATTTAGTCATGTAGCAGTATACTTGCTATTAAACATAAGTATATATTAACCTTAAGGAAAATAGCAATATATTATTCCAATTTTATTGCTTCGCATTAAACGAAACATAGCACAGGATAGTAGATCCAATTCATCAAGTAGACCTATTTAGCCCTCATTAGACACACATAAAGTATTTTTCCAGAGTTACCAGGATTATGACTAGAATCAAGACGCAACTCTTAAACTGCTCAAACACATCCATTACGCCTATGAAGCTGCGAAATAAATTCCATTTCATTTATATACCAACATACGTTTGGTGATCTGCTTTCCCTCTCAGACGAATCGTAAAAACGCCATTGATTAGTTCCTAATCTGTTCTTATATATACCCCACATCATGCAACCTGGGGTATTGATATTGAATTACAGTGAAATGCGGAAATTTTAAAAATAAATTGTTATAAGAAACTTTCTATAAGTAAGATAATAAATGCTGTTCATGAAGTTGACAGGTTTTGTTCTTATTAGGCACCTATCAATTTATTGTCATTGTTACCAAAGACATGGAAATAACCACGGCGTATGTGATTTAGACTATTGAAAAAAGGTCCAGTTTGCTTATCTATCCACAAAATAAGTGCAATTTTAATTTATGTACCATCATATGTTTATTTATCTGTCTTTCCCACAGACAGATCATATGCGACAACACTTTTAATAATATTCTATTTTTTATTTCTCAATCTGTCGTTGTAGATCAGACACTACACCGTTTGGGGTATTAATATTGAACTAAATTGAAATACATGTTTTTATTATAAATATTTAGTATAAATTTGAAAATATTGTCAAAAAGCAAATTAAATTGATCATGTAGAACTAGAATATCCTTATTGGAAACCAATGAATATATTCCCAGAATTACCACGACCAGTGCGTAATACGGAGCTTATTTACTACACTTTTGAATCTTATCCATTTCACCATCCAATCCGCACAATTTTTAGAATATTTGAATATACAACTTTGTCTTTTGTTCAGTCTCTACATTAGTTGGTTCCCATACGGCACAGTTTTAAAACTAAATGTTTAACAGATCATTATAGAACCTACATAACGTAATCATATTTTAAATTAATATCAATTTGCCAGTTTGCATGGAGTCGTTTTTCATTGACAGATCTGTAAATTCTAGCCGGGTTTTTTGGGCGGAAGCAAAGTCTGTAGCAACATTGTCATTGAAACGCAAGATTTTAAAATACGCCATGGTTAGAACTGCGTCTGCTAGCATTACGAGAATTTTTTGTTATGTGCCCATAAAGGAAGAAATTGGCACATTTGATTAATTGTAGTTTATAACTAATTCAATTTTTTCGTGCATACTGAAAATAAAGTGAAAATTGGTTATATATTGAGTTATCCAGTTACTTGAGAAAATATATTTTTGCCTTGAACAGTTAAACACGAAAGGAGCTATGCTATTGCTAATCCTTTATCGCAACAAACCAAATAATTAGTAGGAAAAATGACAATATTTTTTAGACGAATTACTTTGCTTCAGTTATTTAATCGCTAATCCGTTCTTATTACTGATAACTTTTTTATTGTCGAACAAACGTCATTTTCACGTTTTAGCGAGCTTATTCTTTCGCGCGTGATAGACAGGGACAATTTGACGATGAAATGTTTGCAACTTCATGGTGAAATTCGTCAGTTCTTCGAAGCGCATCCCGCATTTAACAAATATTTGAAAATAATAAGACCGTATAAATGTGTAATAAAAACATTTGTCATGGCAAGAATTCTTGCTCTCAATAGAAGCCTGCAAAAAAGTATCCCTGATTTATGAAACTATTCTTTTTTATATATCGACAAGTGAGATGGAATTATCAGCGTTTATGATCATAATAAGAACAATTCGACAAACGGAGCAGCGCAGAGCACACCGAAAAGCATAAATAAGGAAAGCAAAATAAGATATGCAACTCCCACTACTAATAGTTTCACATTGGTGGCGCGAGCGGTGTTACAAATTATTCTAGTTGTAGAAGAGTTGATATGCAGTCAGTAGAAATCAGTAGATAGAAAAGGCAATGGTTCTTATTAGGAACTCCTCATGTACTGGCCAGAATTTGCTGCGGACAGGGCTCGAACCTGGGCGCTTTTGCTCAGTGGTTAGAGCACCAGATTACGAAACAGACGTGACCAGGTTCGAGCCCTGTCCGCGGCAAATTATGGCCAATACAGGATGAGTTACCAATAAGGACGAAACCAGTCTAGTGGATGAATTGCCTTTTCTACACTATACAATTTCTACTTTATACTGCCATATTTAAATAATTAATGGTTCAGGTGATTATATCAAGACCGCAAACTTGATTTTAATTATTGTTATTACCGCCCGCGCAACCAATGTTCGCTTAATAATATAACTGTTCATTTCAATACCACTTCCCGATGTAGTGTAGATTCTATTCAGTAATGACAGATTGGTGACTTTTAGTTGGAACTTTGGTTCTAAATGGATGCCATATGAGCTCCACCTAATGGAAAAATAGACCAACCTAGTTAAGTTATTTAGTATGTAAATGAAAATTGTGTTTAGTGTAGTTTGCGGTAGGGTGGCTCAGTGTTTAGAGCACCAGATTTCGAAGCTGACGTGCCCAGGTTCGAGCCCTGTCCACGGGAAATTCTGGTCAGTACATGATGGGTTCCTAATAAGGACGAAGCCGGTCTACTGGATGAGTTGCCTTTTCTACACTATAAAATAATTATTTTCTACTGACATATGTAAGTAATTAATGAGTCACGTCCTTATATCAAGACCGTAACCTTGGTTGAAATAATTGTTGGGACCACCGTTTTTTGGAAAACATTTTTAAATCGAGTTTGCGATCATATTATAATGTATATAAATTGGTCAATATAAACTAATCATTGTATAAGGAAGGAAATGCAATTCATCACATCAAGATTGGTGGTAGTTAAATGAAAATTTAGGTCTAAATGTATACCATAGAGACTCCACCTAAAGGAAAGACTAATCAACATACATTAGGTAGTTCATAACTCAAAACTGTGTGTAATGTAAGCAGGGTGGCTCATTGGTTAAATCACCACTTTCAGAAGCAGAAGTGGCCAGGTTTGAGCCCTGTTCATGGCCAATTATGTACAGTACGATAAGAGTTGACGCAACCTTGATTTCAATAATTGTTGCCATCGCCGGTGCAAAGATTTTTCATTTAGTTGCGCCGTACAAACTTTTGAGACGTTTCTGACTGGTTTCGCCTTTTGAATTTATTCTTCACCAATCAGCCTATGATGATAACACGAAATTCTACGTTTTTCTAAGCAACCGTTTTTTTGCATTAATTTTTTGTTGTCATCATTCTGGTTTTGGTATGTTTTTTTATTTGAATGATCATTTGTTTCTCGATTTTGGGCAAACTATAACCTTTTGCTTCGCGTACAACAATACGTGATCTTTTGTCGGATGTGGCAAATCGTACAGTTTTGTCTGTTTCCACTTTTCATAGGTTGTCTATGTAATTCTGTAGAATGATCTGGCTGCCTTTGAAATACCTTCTGTTGTAGGTGTGCAGCAGCATATAAATTGGACGCACGAAACATCATTTGATCAAGAGAACCGAACGACATCTACCACAGGCATAGAGTAAAATGGCTTGGCACCGTCAAGAACATCTGCCATTTCGGAGCATATATTTAAAACAGGACACACAGCCAATTTAAAGAATTTATCAGCTATAAACAAATCGAAGTCTGAAAAATTACTTAATTTATGCGATTTTAGTAATATAATGCAACAAACCATTTGCCTAAATTATCAAACGTTCCAACGACATAAAATTTTATTTGACCGGCCAACAATCGCACTAGCCAACAACCAATTTCTTGAACACAAGCGAGCTCGAACACGCGTTGGACCTGCGTCAAAAAACATTACCAGTATTATAAATTGCAAAAGAATATGAATTTTCAGTTCTGCAATCTGCACCGCATTTGCTATTACCAGAAAAGCAAACCAAACTGATTAACTATGTAACACGAAAAATAACATACTAGGTAATACCATTTATACACGTAGTAGCCAGCGAAACCGAACAGAAGGTTAAAATTTAATCCATCAGTAATAAAATAACCTGTATCACAATAAAATGTATCCTATGCACACACAGATACGCACGCAGACAAATATTCACAAGCATGCACAAAACAATCCGCAATGAACCACAAACAAGAAATAGAAATCAAATTGAAAGTCAGATTAGATCTGACCCACTTAATAAAATGAGAACCCAGATGTCATATAACTGGTAGATAGTAATTTACAGTCGAGTATTATCGAAGTAAACCAACCATTATCGGTAATAGACATAAAATTCTGTGTCAAATGTGCTTAGATTCTGCAAAAAATACTGTGTAAAATTTGAAAGCAATGAATCATATATATATATATATATATATATATATATATATATATATATATATATATATATATACCAATTAAAAAGCAGTTTATTATTTTTAAAACAAAACTTATATGGATATTATTTATTCAAGTTTGCGAGCTTGAAGTAAACACCAATCCCATTGTATTTAATCAGTCGTCGAACAACATAACAAAACTACCGCCAGTGGCACGCACGGACGCCTTTCGACCTTCTATGATCATCATCAGTGTACGACGGCAAACTGACTAACGAGGATCAAACCGCCTTGCTTATATATGGATGATGATCATGGAAGGTAAAAGCGCGTCAGTGCGTTGCGACTGGTAGTAGTTCTGTTATGCTGTTCGACGACTGGTTAAATACAATTGGGTTGATTTGAAGAAGTGTTACCACCACCCGCGCAATAAATTATTGTTTAATTGTTTTGTCTTATTTGGATATGTTCTGATTTGAGCCTGAATGAAAAGTGCAACTTATATGAACTTGTTATGATTTGAAATCGGCTCTTTTCCCGTTAATATATACGCTTTATTAACAAAACTTTTGTGCTTACCAAAAATATTTTGTTCAATATGTCAATAAAACTGTGAGCACTAGAAATGAAGTCTAATCACCTGATTAGATCATCTAGCAGCAATTATTATAATATCTGATTTGTTCGAAACTGTCTGCGCTTATATGTCCCACGCACTATCAATAATAATAGCAGCTTTAATTCAATTAATTGAAGGAACTGCATCCTATTTAAAATAAAATCTATGCCCTTAGCTGCATGATATTGCTTGCTATGAACGACAATGATCCAATTGTCAGCCTGTTCACAAAATTCCAACAGCTCACATTTGTGTACATAAAAGAGAATTGGTTGCGCAGGCGGTGATAACAATTATATTATTATATACATAACCTGCATGGAAACTAAAATTTAATACTATTCTTAATGAAACAACTTCTATATACTAGACAAAGAAAAAAGTTATTAGTTTTTTTCCGGGTGAGAATTTGACAAAATGTCTAATTCCGCCATTTGAAGACATTTTATAACTCAAGGCATTTAGTTTTTTAGTTTTTTAGATTACACCGAAATGTCTTCAATTCACTAAAAACATCTTTCCTTTAATGGCTAAAACAAATGATATTTATTGAAATAGAGAATTCATTGTCAGGCAGATACATCATTATTCAAAACACGATTAATTATATTATGCGCCATTTACAAATGTAGCCGTATTCGACCTTTTGTAGTAGATGGACAATAACCTTTCATTTAATTTAACAATAATTGATTGCACGGGGAATGGTGACAATTCTTTAAATCAAGTTTGCGAGCTTGAAGTAAACACCAATCCCATTGTATTTGACCAGTCATCGAGCAACATAGCAAAACTACCACCAGCCGCAACGCACTGACGCGTTTCAACCTTCCCTTATCAATGTATGCGAGACTGCTAGAGGTGAGAGTCGCATATCTAAATTTGATTTCCATAAATATTCAATGCGGTTTGGTCCGCGAAAGTCAGTTTGCCGCCATACTCTGATGATGATCATGGATTGTCGAAACACGTCAGTGCGTTGCGGCTGGCGGTAGTTTTTTATGTTGTTCGACGACTAGTTAAATACAATGGGATTGGTGTTAACTTCAAGCTCGCAAACTTGATTTAAAGAATCTTTCATATAAACATAACTATTTACTGTGGTTTTATTAATTTTTTATGAATAAATCTTTGTTTGCTCTTAATCAAAAATTGCTAATATTCAAAAATTCAATAGCATATATATATTGGTTTGATGAAATACTTTACTAAATAATGTTAGTGAAAGAATGCTAGTTCATAATTATTTTCAAAAAAACAAATATAAATATTGCATGTTTACTGCCAACGGATGCAGTACAACAAGAAAGTTTTGAAGAATATTTGTTTGACAAAAATTTACATTATGCACTGTGGGCAAAATCAGTTTAGTCCCTAGAGTGCCGGGACTAAAAACGGTCTTAATAAAATTTATGAATAAAAATATTAAATTAGTTAACGAAAAAAAAATCATTAATGTTATTTACTCAAAAGTTTCGTTTGTTTCCTGCCTTTTGGACATTATTACAAGATGCGGCAGTTAGAATTCAAAAGTTATATATTTACACATAAGAAATTGATTGTAATGATTGTGCTGTCAACCAAAATTGTTTGCGGTAGACCTTGAAAACTTTTAATTGTCACTCGTTAGCTTCACCGGTGTTGATAAAAATGATTTTAAATCAAGATTGCGATCTTGATATAATCGCATTCTCATTATTTGTACATCTTCAGTATAAAGTAAGCGCAATCAATGATCACTAACGTATGCAAATGTTCAATTAAAGACTCTTTCTACAGATAGAGTGGTGTTTGTTAAAAAAGGGCCGAATGGGGATAGCTAGTTAGAAAATTAATTCTCAAGATGTGCCATATAGGCTCCACCTGAAGTTAAGACTAACCAAAAATATATTAGCTATTATAAATAAAAATTGTGCGTATCGAGCAACTGAGTGACTAAGTGGTTAGAGCACCAGATTCCGAAGCAGACGTGTCCAGGTTTGAGTCCTGTCCGGCAAATTCTGGACAGTATATGAAGTTCCCAAAGGAGGAAACCGGTCAACAGGATGAATTGCCTTTCTACATTACGCAATGCCTAGTTTTATTACATATATAATATATATATATATATATATATATATAATGAGAATTTACTTATATCAAGATCGCACCCTGATTAAAAATCCGCAAACACAATAACTAGTATTTGTTTCACGCTCAGAATGTTAATTTAAAGAAAAGTTGTTTATACTGAGATATTTTATCGTTTGCTAGTCATAATTGAAATAAGACTGAAAAAATGTCAAACATGTATTAACCCGCAATTAAGGGATAAATTACGTAATCCAGTTAAAAAAATTCGCGCATTTTCTTGTTGACAAATCTTGACTACTTTGGCATGTTACTATCTAGATTGATCCTGACCATTATCTTCGAAATATGTGCGCTTTGTATCATCACAAAAACCAAGAACATAATTAAAAGTGGACGCAGAGTCTAAATAAAATATCGGTTGCCATCTTATCCATAATCAGCTTCTTTTCTATTATACTAAATTATAGTATCAATTTTACTGTTCTGTAGGCAAACAATCATAACAAATTGTATGCTTGCGCACAATATTGACTCTAGACTTGGATAACCGTCATAACATTCAACGTAAATTAGAGATCCAACATTCTAATGTCATGATGATCTGGAAAATATCGTAAAACTAACTCATAAAATGAGGTATTCAAATTCTTGTTGAAAAATGGTATATACTGTATATTGCCAATTTGCATGATTAGATGATAAAAAACAATGATAATTTGATGCCTTTGCAGAATTGATATATATATATATATATATATATATATATATATATATATATATATATATATATATATATTAGCGAACATTAATTTTCACTTAAATGAACCATATCAAGTGAGGATTAGAACACTATAACGCATGACATTTAGCATAGAGAACATGAGATACAATATGGTTTTATATTTCAAAAATATGAATTTTTGCCGTTTGAAGATATGTGAACGGCTAGTGAAACGTTGCATTAGGTTTTATTTGACGCCTAATAAGGTAAAGTACCCATAAACTAAAGTTTGTTGAAAGAAAATAAGTATACAAGATTTTAGAAGAACGCAATAAGGAATGATTTAAAAACAATAAGTATGTTGGGCGGTCTACTTTTCATTCAAATGAAAGTTTTTTCATTGTTATAAACATAAGGTTTTTGTGAAATTCATTGCATTTTTGAAGTTTTGATGGCAAAAACCTTGCGAGCGATAAAAGTAAAAAGAGAAGATCATGACACAGAAAGAAATCGGATTTGATTCACCATTCATCGGTAAGCCGCGTAATGCCAATTAATATATGTGTTACCGTATGGCAATTCGAAAAGGCAATAAATGTACAATATTAAATATAGAGACATGACTGCAATGGACAATATAATTAATGCTACGTCGTTAATAAATATTTGCCCAGTACTTGGCATAGTAGTAACACGTGGTAGGAAACGGTATACAGATTTGGCATTAAACTAATATCGGTTGCGCAGGCGGTTGAGTTTAATTATATAAATGTTCATTTAAATACCACTTCCCCACGTAATATGGTGTCTGTTTAGTAATGACAGATAGGGGATGGTTAGTTTGAACTTTGGGTCTAAATGGATGCCGTATGAGCTCGATCTAAAGGAAAAAACAGACCAAGTTACATTAGTTAGTATATAACTGAAAATTGTGTGTACTGTGCGGCAGGGTGGCTAAGTGGTTAGAACACCAAATTCCGAAGCAGAAGTGCACAGATTCGAGCTATGTCTGCGGAAAATTCTGGCCAATAGGGACGAAACTGGTCTACTGGATTAATTGCCTTTTATCAAGATCGCAACCTTGATTATAGAGATGGTATTAGTAGAAACATTTAGCGATAGCCTTGAACGAGCTACGAACATTTGAATATGTCATAGTAAACTTGATTAATGATCAGCTAAATAAAAATGAAGTTAGTAAACGTTTTGAAAAAAACTGGTGAATTATTTGTGTATGCGTGTTAGAACGCTAGCCTGTTTCCGGTTTTTTTGAAAAATTAATGTATTTAATACAAATTATCCCCCTTGCTTTTCATAACTGACAATATGAAGTATAAGGTAGGCAATTTAAGTTGAGTTACAGCGAAAATAATATGACTTTATATATAAATTAAATTACGAATGCGTAAAAGTGGATTAAATTTATCTTTATTCTACTATTTCGCTGATTCTTTGATGCTTGTCTGTCCCTTATCTCTGGTTAAGATTACTTATTTGTCATTTTTATGCCATATTTTACCTTAATTTATCATTTGAGTAGAATACTGTTTTCTTAATTTTGGTTTATTTCTTTCTTTCTTTATTTGCGTTATCTAGCTTTATAAATTAATGCTTGATTTGAATTAAGCTTTAGTCAAATAATTATATTTTAATACAACTCCATTGCGAAATTTTTCAATTAAAATAATGTCTGTTTTTAAATTAAATGTTTTAAATTCAAATAATTAGTGGATTAGTAAGCAATGTAGTTGAATTTAAGTTAAATCTGATCAGTGCTTGATTTGTTGTTCTAGGATAAACTATTATAGTTTGTAAGCTCATCTCAGTTTTTTCCTGGCATGATTATGCCAATTTTATATTACCATTACGCACGACTTGCTAACGTACTGTTCAATTCAGAAATGGATATCTTAAAACTTGACTATGCAAAGCGTCTCAAAACTACCATGTTAATATGGAGAAGATATTGTGTATTTTAATATCGTTTGATATCGGTATACTCGTATTCATAAAAAGGAAAAAAATATTTTATATTGATTCAAATTAACCGAAAATATTAATAACCGATTTAAAAAAATTAAACTATGCGTCCTTTTTATTGTTAACCGTAATTTCCATTTCACAAGATAGTGCGGTTCTAAAGACGACATCCAGCAGTGTTGAACGAACATCAATCAGCCTGAGAAATTGGGAAAAAAGGCACGCTACAACAATACTTATAGTTCATAAAATTGGACAATCAATGATGGCGAGGATTGTCATGAAAGTTCTTTAAATCAAATTTAGAAGCTTGAAATAAACGCTAATCTCATTTTATTAAACAGGTGCACAACGTAGCAAAACGCGCTTAACATTGAAAAAAACAATATCTGTTTCCTGAACATTGGGGATAACAGCTAAGACATTTGGTAATTTATATTTTTTTATTAGTTGACGATTATGTCATCAATTTCGAGTAATTAAAGTTTTCTCGATTTCAATTAACTATGTCTGGTACCAACTAATTAGAAGTTGCTTTATTGAGTTTATCTGACATTCAAATTCAACGAGTAGAAATGTATATCGCAAATTTACGTACGACAAACCACAGGCATAAATATTCATCGCTAAGGATGACGAAAGCGAAGCCTCGCCTTGTAAGTCTAGCGTCAATTTGCTTTGGCTTTAATTTAAACAACTGGAGGAGTTAAGCCGGAGCCAATTTCATAGGATAATGGCTTCTTTCGACTGATTTTTTAACCTAAATTATACTGAATAAACGATTAACCACATGTTAAATATCTACATTAAAACGACAAATAATTCTTGACCAGATAATTATTTAATTCAGATATTCTTTCAACAAATAATCATAAATGTTTATTATAAAATGAAATAATTACAAATTTATTTGCAGATATAAATTTTGCCTTCTCGAGCGTGAGAGTAAAAACACACTTCCACTTGCATGCAATGCTATCTTTAGGTATAATTGAAAACGTGATCGATGTTGCGAAATTTCGCGTGTTGATTAAAGGAATTGTCTTTCTTAAAAATTTAAAACACAACTTTTGACATTTATCAACATCGAAAATGATTATTGCTGCGTGTATCAGAGTGAGATAGCTGTGAAGCGACATTGCGGATAATTCATGTGAAGTTATTTCCATTACCTGTTAATCACACGTTCGTATGGGAGATCGTACCGTCAAATTGTCCCACAAATTCTCACCAAAATTTATAGTGGGCAAACGGCGTAATATCGGCTTCTACTAAGGATTCGCCAGTAAACACGAAAAAAAATTTAGGCACGAGACTATAGCATCCATTCATGCTGACTTAGGTTTATCTTTCTCATCATATTCGAACTAATTTGTTGCTAGTTGCGCAACACCTAATAAAATAGTTTTCCGAAAACTATTTTATATTTAATTGAATAATGTTTTGATTATCGAAAAATTTGGTAACTGATATTAATCAAGGCCAGAGTGTAGGGATTTGCTAAATTAATAGGTGTTCAGAAGTATTTGTCATTCATAATTGTGGTGCAATTTAGCATACCTTACAACCCATTGTGCTGGTAGCATGTACTGCTTAGACAGCCATATATTTCCTATCGTTTAAAGGCTCTGTATATATTATATATAGTGAGTTGGCTTCAAAGTCGCATTGCAAAGACTTTTTATGAATCTAACTACATTTCTGCAGATTTAATCAATCTTATTGAAGATTTTACTCTCAATTATCCTACACTGCTAGACCAAATTTACATTGGGTATAGGGCATAATACCGGCTCCCAATGATGAGTCGCCAATAGGCACGAAGCACATGTGTGCATCAGATTATACTATATATTTATGATGAATTAGGTCTTTATTTGCGGTACAATCAAAGCAAATTTGTTATTAGGAAGGCAATAAATAATACATAGTGTCATATATATTAATTATCCGCCGTAAAGAATGTATATAATAAATTTAACTGGTCGCTGTCATGATAACTAAGAAATGAGATAACAGATGTCGATTCAGGCAAAATATGTATGTATTTACTGAAGTAACATTTGTTCGGAATTTTTAGTATTTTTAATTTTGGTGAAAATTGGGCGTATTTATAAAACAAATGAAATCGTACCCTTCAGAGGTTCCATAACTTGCATAGTTATTTGGCTTTGACGTCACGTTGAGAAAGACTTTATTTTACATTAATACAATTATTTCTTCAATACCATCCGGTGTAGGTGATAGCAGTATCTAACTGTCCAAATATTTGACTAAGTGTTTGTTGGGTATAAACGGTAGTACCGTATTCTATCGGTGAGTCACCAGTAAGCACGAAGCATTTGTGTACATAAGATTATGTTATTTGCTCATGCTGATTTTTGTATAACTCTCTGGTCTTTTGTGAACTGATTTGCTAAGAGGTCTGCAATGTCTAATACGCAATTGCATATTGTTGATTTGATCAAACGACGAAAATTAATATACTAACTTCGATGTAATTTTCTTTGGATAATTATATTTTATCTTTATTTTTCGTGTTTTATTATTTGAAATCAAGGAACGAATTTCTACCTTTTATATGAAATTGAAAACATTTCGATTATCATTTATGTACTTATTATAATATAATTATGATTAATTATTATCTGAATATTATTTTTACTGTTATTATTATTTTATTATTAAATATTTATATTTTATATTATTTTCAGTTTTATTATTATTAAAATTTCTGTTATTTTTTTGGTTATGTTTATTCTTAATAAAATATTTTTTCCTAATAGTTCTACTACTATTACTATTATTATTATTATTATTATTATTATTATTAATATTATTACATATATATTATTATTATTATTATTATATATTACTATTATTATTACATATATATATATATATATATATATATAGTAGTAGTAGTAGTATGTAGTATTAGTAGTAGTAGTAGTAGTAGTAGTAGTAGTAGTAGTAGTAGTAGTAGTAGTAGTAGTAGTAGTAGTAGTAGTAGTAGTAGTAGTAGTAGTAGTAGTAGTAGTATTAGTAGTTGTAGTATTTTAACTATTACAAATATAATTATTGTTATATTTAAATAAAAAATCTAAAACACCGAACAGAACTAGCATACATGCAATTGCAATTCTACCAAACTTTTTCTAATATGAATTGTCAAACTCATAATCGAGAAATGAAGGTTGTGTTAAACTAAAAGCTATAAAGTTATGGTAAAGTATTTTTTTAGTAAAATTTTATCTAAAACTGACACTAATAGACAAAGCCAGATATTAAAAATAAAGAAGCACAGAAAGTAAACAAAATTAAGAAAACAATATTCTAAGATAATAATCAATTGTGGACAAATATGAACTAAATTCCGATAAATACATATTCCACGTCGAACACAAGGGTCAGAGAAGCCTCAAAGGAGTATCGAAACAGTAGAATAAAGATAAGAATAAATTTCCATTCAACCGATGTTCTGCATTTTTCATTTGAGCTGAGAAATAAATCTTGTATTGAAACATAAATTTATGATAAACAGGTATATACAACTCAGTTAAAACGGCCATATCCTTATCGCCATAACTCAGCTTGTATATGCATTTTTGACTGCGTATCGTCAACTTTGGAAAGCTTAAACGATTAAGTTGGATTAAATATGTTCATTTTATTACGAGAAATAGACGGAAACCAATTTTCGCACACGCAAACATGAACGAACAATTTACCATTTTTTTCAAATCATGTACGAACTTTTTCTGCTTTTTTAGTTGAGGATTAATGATGTTGCATAAAATGGTCCATATTTAACTATGTTGCATAAACCTGCTTCATTATAAATTAAATTTGCAATAACCCATTACATTCTTAATTCAAATTAAAAATGCAAAGTAGTGCGATAACTAAAATTTTTTCTCGAATGCAAGTGACGCAAGACGCCATTGCCATTTCGAGGTAGCATTACATTTCAATTGAATTAATAAATGACGAGACACGCCAATAGAAATATTTTACTTATTGTGTATTGAAAATGCACAAACTTCAAGACTATTTCACTAAATATGCTACGACGCATGCAACTAGGAATTTATTAAAACGGTTAACAAAGAATGAAATAGAATTCCAGATACCGCTGATTTGCAATACGGACAGCCAGATCTTTATGTCAGAATCTCGCATCACTGTGCTACATCCACGCGATTTTACCATGTCTAAGAGTGCTGTTAATCCTCCGGTCCATAGACAGAGAAAATCAGAAAGTAAACAAAGATTTATTTCATAAAAAGCAAGTGTCCAACGCATTTCAAGTTATCCATGGCCTGTTCAGTTTAAAATTTACGAGTTTGATTCTGCCAGTAAATCAGAATGATGCCTTATCGCTTGGACAGATATTCTGCAAACGGCGATTCTATTTGAAGACAATACATCATTGATTTTAAAAAAAGAATGATTTCCCCCTTTTACTAAAGTTGAGCTGCGTGTTGCCTTTGAGCATTTTATAATGAGACACAAGCGATTCTATTTTATGAAGAGGGAGCACATAGAATACTGTAAGAATTGATAAACAACAAAAAAGTATAGTTTAATGAGGCCAGATAAAAGATCAGGGGTTTTTTGTTGAATACTAATGACTGTATAAACCAATGAGCAACGTTCTTAGTGCGTAGTATAACGAACAATAAAAACTAGCGAGAATATAATATGATGCGAAAATAAAAATGCATTTGAAGCAATTCAAAAAAGTGTCAATGATGCGGTTTTTAATTGCATTGATGAAATAATACACAAACTCAAACAAACAAAACCAATCGACCCACTCGCGGTCAGAAAGGCACAAAACATTATGATCAAACGTGTCATTGATCAACACTCCATGTCACAAACCGGCAGGCGAACTAAAAATATCCATATTATTAGTAAAAATGGATACTTTTAACATTTATGCTTGCAACACTTTCTTATTTCGTGTATTAAAGAAAATTGTACGTTGTTAAGAGTGAACGAATGAATTCTTTCGACGTTAGAAATATATTCACAAGCATGCCCTTTGACAAAACCATCGATTTCCGCACTACTTCCATTGATACTAATAACCGATCATTCTCTGTACCTAGAATCGCTATGGCTGTTCCATGCACCAAAAAGTCAAACTGGCCGATCGCTAAAGAAGCGCATCAAAGAGCGTTGTAGAATAATCACTGCTGTTCACAGCCTACATATTTTCGCAATAACTGAACACACTGATTCTAACAACCACACTTCAAATCATGTTGATTTCCAGGTGTTTTGTAAAGAAAAAATAAAAAATTGTAAAGCCGGCTGATTTACCCATTAAGAAATAACAAATTGACAATAATTTGACTATTATCCTAACGCGTTCTTATGAACCGTGTTAAAATAAATAACGTGTGCAAATTCGTGCCCTTTCCGCAGGAAATTTTTGAATTTTACGTTATGAGTTCCCAATAAGGACGAAACCGGTCTACTGGATGAGTTGCTCTTTATGTATTGTACAATGAATGGTTTGTACATAACGCGACAGGTGTGTATATATCAAGACCCCAACCTTGATTTAATTAATTATCACCGCCGCACAAACAAGATTCATTAAATTATATACAAAAATTGTCCAAATTTTAAATTGCAAAATATATAACTACCCAAAAGAGCTTAATAATGTTAGTAAGATCCATTTTAAAGGATTACAAACAGGTTAACCCTGCCCAATTTAATTAAACACATATAGTTACACAAATTCGAAAATTTGGCAGAAACATTTCTTAGCAACTGTGAACTCAGTTTTATTGTTATTTTGTTAGAATAAATTAAATGCCATTTCTAAACTCCTATTTAAATTTTCTAAATGAGACACTAAACAGATGTGCATGATAAGGCGAATTGTTCTTTGTTGCTTATAAACAATGACAAAATTTTTCGAACTCGACTGCAACGAGGAAATAATTCTAAGAAGTTAATGGAAAAAAAGTTATTCTCAAATTAAAAATGCAACTTAACTTTACGGTTGATATAAGAATAAATTATATCTCCACACAGCTAGAAACATCAAATTACTTACAAATATAACCGAGCTACACTGGCAATTTACACGTTTTAAAGAAATGTATCTAAAACATATTTACGTGTCTTCTTAATGTGTCAAATTTGAAAGCTTTTTACTATCCTGGTTATTACGAGTGGAATTAAGAAAATGATCATCAGACTTAGAAATCCGTTCCCTGCTAAACATCAGACGTAGGCAGAAAACGATATTTAATCAAATGTTAATAGAAATACAATGCTACTCGCGCCCAACCTAGTAGACTTACCTTAAATGTACATACAACAAAGTTAAAATAGTTTTTCGGCTGCCTAATATTTATCTAGGGTCAAAATCATAAACTTTTAATGCTTTTGTGAGCGGCGACAAATGTCGTTTAAAAAAGGTGAGGATCCGTAATTAAAATAGTCTTACAAAAAGAAAAATCAATTGTCATTTACGTGTCCTGATGCGTTTAGAAATATTGAACAAAAGGCCTTAAATATGAGATAATTCATTTGTGCTTTTTAGGCAGTAATATGCATACTAACAAAAGTAACCGTCACCCGATTCTAAAATAAGTTAATTATTACCTGACTGATAAGAACGAAGTGAAAGTTGCGAAATCAAATGAACGAAGCTTGTTAATATACAAAATATTAGATCATTATAGCTCAAGAGAACCAAAACAAGGTAATTTAATTCTTAAACACTTCAATATAATAAATGAGGCTTTATACATATCTACCAAAATTTCTTCGTTACATCAGCAAAACTAGGGCGGTTCATTGGCGTCTTTATCTGTTGTCTATTTTAGTTTTTAATAATGTAAGACTATTTACGACTATTTAAGTAAAGTAAGAGAGTAGATTTCTATAAGAAACCTTACCAATTTCTCAATAAAATATTGACTCTCCACCTTTTACGGCGGTTGTTTGTTTTAACTTGACAAGTAGAAATTTTAACAAAAAGTTTTTTTATTTAGACTTAAAATAGCTTAACGTTGAACTTTCTGTAGTTTACTAATATTTAATACGAATTAGAGTTAATATTTTTTCCATTTCAAAAACTATTTGTCCGTTGCATGCACATTTTAATCAATAATTTGTTTTTTAAATTGTTCAAATTAAACATTTAAAAAATTTGATGCTGTACTTGTCGTTTAAATGTTCATCAAATCCCTCAACTGTGGCGAACATGTACGTGTACCTATTGATTACCCTGAAGAATATGCAATCCATTACTCATCACTGATATAGTAAGTTCCCAGTTCATGCATTTACACTTGTTGCATAAATTTTGAAATAATGTTTCTGATATTGCGTAATAATAAATGACACGTAAATAGGAATAGAAATCCCATGAGGTTGGTATATATGTTCCGGGTTTTTTGTTTGGTTAAAGTAATGCACGTACGTCAGCTGAATTAAATATTTCAGTTAAAGTATTTCATTTGCATTTCTAATGCATAGGTTTGCGATAGTTCACTTAATGCAAATTAATGATCCTTTTTATTGTACTACAAAAGTGCAGTAGAAAAGTCCCTTAAATTAAGTATAAAGCAGATATACAGTAAAACGAAATGGTGAAGTCGTAATTCAGATTTTGTACTTTCATAATCAGTCTACGGCGAAAGCGATCACCAACATAACATTACAAAAGGATAATAAAAAATTTTGAATTAAATCCAAATTATATTTATTTTCATAATTTAAGAATGTCCTTTTTTAAGGCGAACATTAATAAAAGTAATAGTAGTCTTTCCATTTGCAAAAATAAAAAACACCTTTTATCAGATACAAGAACAGCTTCTTTCTCATTTTATTCTCAAATATCTACAAATGAAAATAACTTTATATATAAATTTAAGGGAAAAACAAGATAAAAAACACGGAGAGAGTGAAATATAGGGAACAACCAATCAATTGTGTGCGTCACCTCAGTTCAAGCTCAATTTCTGAAAATGCTTCTGATGAATATCAATCGGTATTAGAAGCATGTTCAAGCATTGAGCATGAACTGGAGATAACGCATGCAATTGATTGGTTACTCCCTAATTTCACACTCTCTCCAAGTTTACATTTTTCTACCTTGTTTTGACATTGAATTAATATATAAAATGATGTTCATCTGAAGATACATAAGAATGAAATGAGAAAGAAGCGGTCCTTTTTCTGATAAAATTTCTTTTTATTTTTGTACATGGAAAGAATAAAATGAATTAAAGAAAAGAAAGTGAAACGTTGAAAATGCTAGTTAAACTAGTTCGCGGGTTGAAAGTAAACACCAATCCCACTGTCGAACAGTTATACACCTGAAAATTTATTATCATATAAACGCATTCGGGCGTTAAAAACTTCAGCTGCATTTAAAGAAGCTCGACGGAAATCAGATTAACAAAAATCAAACCAAAATAAATTTATGGCCCTAAACTAACCGTTGGTGGTTATTAAGGATTAAGTCATCACATTAATTGCAATTTACATGAATGATATAAACACCTAACCCTTTATAAACATACACTTGTCAGAATAAACTGAGCATTTTATAGTGTTAAAAAGGCCGGTTTCGTCCATATCGGAATCTCATCACTTACTGTCCAAAATTGCCCCAGGACATGGCACGAAACCGAGCACGTCTGCTTCGGAATCAGTTTCTCTAACCACTGTGCACTCTGCCGCACACTACGCACAGATTTCAGCTGTATACTTACTAAGGTTTCTTGGTTAGCATTTTCTTTAGGTGAAGTCTATATGGCATCCATTTAGACCTGAATTGTGAACTCATATAATTAATTGAAAATTGGTTGCGCGGGCGGAGTTACCAATTACTTTAATCAGGGTTGTGATCTTGATATGTCATTTTTAACCAAACGCACATCATAGGAATAACATCGTCTGCCAAACGCAATGTCGCCTTCTGTCTCTCTTTAATCATCATTAGATGGCAACGGAAAGCGGATTACTGTGAAATGAACAATAATATTATATAATTTATAAAGAATTTTCTATTATGCTTGCCAATTAAAAATGACATAATATTGGTTTTGAGCCTTCTCCCGCAAATTACACTTAAATAATAGTTCATATCAATGCTGGTTATAAAACTAGTTAATTTAAAATATGCTGTTTATAATGGAACTGTCAAAGTAATTTGGCTTAATCAGGCTTTCCAGGAAAATTCGTTTTAATCTTTTTTATATGAGTTTAATTTTAAATCTTAGTCTATTCTAATAACACATACTAATGAAACCTGGTTTACAAAATAAATCAAGGTTGCGATCTTGATATAAACACCTGGCCTAATATAAACATACATCTGTCACTATAAACTAAGCATTGCCTAGTATAGAAAAACTATGCTTAATTAATACTGACAAATATATGTAAATAATGTAACATGTGCTTATATCAAGATCGCAACCTTAATTAAAGCCATTTTTATCACTGCCCGCTCAACCAATGTTTGTTTGATCTATTATGTTATTAGGTTTAAACTGTAATTAAGCATGTATTAAGTGTTTCATACCTAGTAAAAAATATTTTCAGCTAGAAAGGTAGTATATGCCAAAATTTACGGTTGCGTTATAAACTGGATTCCTTTACACGTTCAGGTGCACAGTTTGATTTTTTAATTGATTGATGCGTTTTCACTGGTTCTATGACTTCGAAGCCGTCCTTATACTGCTTGCCCTGAAATGTTTGTGAATGAAGGTATGCTGATTTTTTTCAGAAATTTACGGACTGCATTTCCAGTCGCATCTTCATGGTTAACACCATACTAACAGGACAAACAGATTTTGGCAGGTGTTTGTTTTTTTCTGTGAGCGTGCTGTCAAACCTGAAGTTGTAACTGGAAACAAAGTCCCGAAAATTCTGAAAAATATCGCAAGTTTTAATTCACGAACATTTCCGGACAAACAGTGTGGGGATGGCTTCAAGTCACGGGACCAGTAAGAACCCACCAATCACTTTTAAAAATAAACTGTGCACTTGTAAATGTAAAGGAATCAAGATTTTGCTGACCTACCAGATCTTTTGATTGTCCCGAAATCGTCAATTGTAGTATCAACTCGAAAGTAGCAATCAAATTGTACAAAATAAACTATTTTCTCCAACGGAAAATTTGAAGAATATTATAAGATGTAATAATAAACTTCTTAACGTTTTTTTGTCTGTTGACCTTGATCTGCAACCTATTTATGGAAAATTAATTGGCCAGAGAAGTTTTTGTTTGAAATAGAACATTGGATTTCTGCGCCCGTATTACCCTCTTTGACACTAATGTGAATTAATTCTTCGCAGCCCACACGGAAATCATTTTTCTGACATTTTACAGGCTATGAACACCAGTGTAACACCAAACTTTACAAAAAATAGGAAAACAAATTATCTATTTTTAAGGGGTTGATTACATATAAATTTCAGCTTTCAGTGCCATGGCAATTAGGCCACGCATATATGCGTATATAAATACAAACTTGTTAGAAATGTAATAGCCAATGGAATGCAAAATGCTGTTTAACATTAGCTTAAACAAATTCAACTTGTTTAAACCGGCATGCAATTGATGTCTCTCAACATTGCACTACTTATGGCGATAATATTTCACTCCATCATGCCACCATTATTTTGATTGTACAGTGAGATTTTGACGGGTTTTATAGAACTATCAAGTTTAATACACACTAATACATTTAAACAGGAAGTAAGCAATTTTATTACAAAGTGTATCCATAGAAAGTTTAAGTAATTTTCACACACACACAAACTTACCAGTAAAGACAAACTTCGCCGGTTTATATGTTTATTATCAACAAATCTGGTCAATTAATGCATGCGTAAAAGTGAATTAGGGCAATGCACTATATTTAAAGAATCGCTCTTATTGAAAGATGAAAGTTATCCAAATGCAAAAACAAGTAGCACTAAATTGTATAACTCAAGGTTGCCAGGTTTATATAAACACCAGTCCCATTATATACATAAATTTGTCAGTATAAACTAAGAATTTTATAATACAAAAAAGGCAATTAATTTTGATAGATCTGTTTTGCTCTTATTGGGAACTCTTCATGTACTATCCATTCTTTTTCGGAGACAGGGCTCGTACCTGAGCACATTTGATTTATAATCTGTTTGCCTAACCACCCTGCTACCCAGCTGCATTCTACACACACACACACTTTAAACATATATTAACTTATTTATTTCCATATCATTTGTTTCAAATACAGCCTATTTGGTATGTCTTTAGACATGAAGTTCCAATCAGTTACCCAAAATTTGTCATTACATAACAGCCACCATACTACGTGAAAAACTAGTGATGATTTAAAAATTGATATAAATACATAATTTTTTTATTGTGCATGTGGTGATAACAATTCTTCAAATCAATGTTGCGAGCCTGATATAACATTCAACGCCATTATAAATTCATTTGTCAGTTTAAAATAAGAATTTTATAGTATAGAAAATAGAATTCATCCGGTAGACCGGTTTCGTCTTTATTGTTAATTTTTCAAGTACTGTCCTGAATTTTTCCGTGGACAGGGCTCGAACACAGGTACGTTTGCTTCGGAGTCTGTAACTCTATCTATTGTTCCACTTTGCTACACACAGCCCACAATTTACTTTTACAAAATACATTAAATTTCTGGCCAGCCTTTCCTTCTGATGTAGCTTGAGGGACATTGGTTTTGACCCATAGATCCAACCGGACACCCTTAATCTTCCGGATGGAACTTTATGAGAAGAGCAAACTGAAACAAAGGCTAATTTAAAAATTATGTTAGTATTAAATCGTTAACTGTTTATAGTGTGCGATAAGTTGGCACAGGGGGTATGGAAACGGATTCCGAAGCAAATGTGATGCGGCTCGATCCCCAAAAACCGACAAATTTCTGAATATTACTTCAAGAGTTCAGAATGAGGAGAAAACGTTCTACTAAATGAATTAACTTTTCTGTTTTATACAATGCGTAGTTTATCATGAAAATTTGTGTAACTAATGGTATAGTACTTATATCAAGCTTGACACCTGGATTTACATATTTATTGCTTCTCAGAAACTTCAAAAAAGGTTATTTGATTGAATAAATTTTAAAGTCAATAGTAATTTCCGAGGTAGTGTCGTGTATTGATTGGGTGGTGACTTTTTGAAACTTTATTTTTAAAGAGATGTCACATAGACCGCACCAGAAGAAATTGTTAATGAAAAACATAAGTTTATAAATAACTGAAAATTGTGCGCGGCGGATACAAACAAATATTCTAAAGCAAAAGTGTTTCGGTTTGAGCCCTTGCTGCGAAAAAACCTTGGAAAGTACTTGAAAAGTTTCGTATAAGGACGAAACCAGTCTATTAAAAGAACTCTCTAAATCAAGTTTGCAAGCTTGAAGTAAACACCAATCCAATTGTATTTAGCCAGACGTCGAACAACAACAAAACTACCGCCAGATGCAATGCACTGACGCATTTCGACCTTCCATGATGATCATCAGAGTACGACGACAAACTGACTATCGAGGATCAAACCGCACTGAATATATATGGAAATCAAAGTTAGATATGCGGCTCTCACATATAGCAGTCTCGCATACATTGAACTTGACTGTAAATGTCGGCTGCACAATTTCTGTGCAGTCACGAACATTAACTGCTTGTAGCTTTCGCCAGATATACATATATAGGCAATACAATTTAACAATATTTGATTGCGCGGGTGGTGGTAACAATTCTTTAAATCAAGTTTGCGAGCTTGAAGTAAACACCAATCAGATTGTATTTATCCAGTTTGCCGGTATACTCTGATGATGATCATGGAAGGTCGAAACGCATCAGTGCGTTGCGGCTGGCGGTAGTATTGCTATGTTGTTGGACGACTGGCTAAATACAATCGGATTGGTGTTTACTTCAAGCTCGCAAGCTTGATTTAAAGAATTGTTACCACTACCCGCGCAATCAATTATTGTTAAATTGTATTAAATGAATTGCCTGTTATACCAAAAACAATGCTTAATTTATACTTACGAATGTTTGTATAGTTAGATTGCTGCATGAATCAAGCTCTCAACCTTGATTTAAATGATTGTTATCACCACCTGCGCAATCATTGATTATTTAAATAGCACTGAACAACGTAATAGCATAAATCATTCTGAATTAGCCGTTCATGTTCTGTTACTGGAATTTCTCATTCTGTCCATTTATTAAGAATCAAATATTGATTAAAATTTAGGGTTAAAATTTATCTCTAAAATAATATTTTTTCCAAGTTTGTACACCAAATTTAGTTGAATAGCCAACTTTAACATCGTAAAAAACTCATACAATTAATTATTCTAAATTAGGGCTATCTTTCTGCGGTACATTCTATTTAATTTTTTCACTTTTACCTGTCAAAAGTAATGTACTGCAAACGAAAAATATTTAACGCCTAAAAGCTTGGGTAAGAACTAGAATTTAAGAATATACTATTAACAAAATTGAGACATTTAAAACAAAAAAGACAATTAAGTTTCACCATAAGTCTATCATATACGTCATATACGTCTTACATTTTCAAGTCACTTATTTGATTGTTAGAAAGCTGCAAAAAATGTGTTTATTCTTTAAATCATGTTTACGAGCTTGAAGTAGACACCCGTCACATTGTATTTAAGCAGTCGTCGAACAACATAGCATAACTACTGCCTGTCACAAGTATTTATGCCGTTCAACCTTCCATGATCATCATCCGAATACGATGTCAAACTGACTAGCGAGGATCAACGTCTGGCTAATACAATGAGATTAGTATTAACTTCAAGCTCGCAACTTTGATAAAAAGAATGGTTACTACTACCCGCGCAATCATTAATTGTTTAATTGTATTACCTATATATTTTCGGCGAAAGCTGAAAAAAATATAATGTTCGTGGCTGAATAGAATTTTTGGAACCGACATATCCAGTCAAGAACAATGTATGCGAGATTAATGGAGGTAAAAAGCGCATATCTTAGTTGCCAATCAATCCACGCTAATCCGTTGCCTTCGTACTCTGAATAAGATCATAAAAGGTCGAAATTCGTCAGATTTGCTGTTGTTCGACGACTGGTGAAATACAATGAAATTCGCGATTACTTCAACCTCGTAAATTTTATTTCAAGAATTGTTAACACCATCCACGCAATCTCTGATTTTCCAAATATGATCATGACGGATTATTATGTGTGCAATTGGCGATTCCACCAAGTGCAATATTTGTGCGACCAATACGAGTGCAAACCAAATTTCTGCTTATTGTTTAAGAAAATTCGCTTTGAATGGATTCCATTAATTATATTTGCGTCGTACTCCAATGATGAGAAATAATGTAACAACACCTTAATTCCGTGGAATACCGCTAGTTTTGGCAGTTTGCCATTAATAAACAAAAGGGATTGGTGAAAATGAAACGTCCGCATATTTGATCTAAATCAATGGTATAACTACTCATCAAATGCATCAAAGCCACTAAATGGAAAATAGATCAAATTATATAATTTATTCTAAACATTCTTTTCATAATGCCACTATATATATATATATATATATATATATATAATTTAAACCTGATGGCAGGATTTTTTGTAGGTAGAAATTCAAAATTGTATCAAGTAACAAGATAAATTCATTCAGAAGACCAGTTTAACATTTATTTGAATTTCTTGAAATATTGTTCGGAAATGACCACGATCAGGAGTCGAATTTGGGCACATTTTATTAAGAGTTTGCGTCAATTTACGTATGGCATAAGCTGACATAGGTTATAAGGCATGGGAGGCGCAGTGGTTTCAGCAGCGGACATTGAAATAAATGTTCCGTTGTTTGAGTCCCCCCGAGGCCAATACTGGATAGCACTTGATATATTCTCAATAGAGACGAATCCCGTATACAGGTTAAAATGCATAAGCTACCTGATGAAATAATAAAATAATACTGACAACAAATTCATGAATAAAATCCTGATTTTGACTCCAATTCAATATATATATATATATATATATATATATATATATATATCACCGCTAATTGGTCAGGCAACTGATTTGCTCGATGATCACACGTCAAATCGCTCGATTACACAGTCCATCATTTATTGAAAGTATAGTCCTTTTATAATCAAATAGGCTTTGTTGATTACATTTTGTTATGATAACCAACTGTAATAATGTTAATATTAATGTTAAAAAACGAAGATTTCCGTTCTAAAAAATGTCGTAACGTAAATAAATGAGATGTATTCATATTCTAACATTACGAACATCCATAAATTGCAAGTAATATTCTGTACATAGGAGAATAAAATGAATTTAAATATTATTCATGCTGCAAATCAGACTGGCAAAAGGAAAATAGTGTTCTGCACATATATGAATATAAGTAATCTGAACATAACCTATATATATATATATATATATATATATATATATATATATATATATATATATATATATAAAGAGAGATAGTGAGCAGATATCTTAATCAATACGACCGCGGTATTTTTTAAACTTTTTGATTGGATCAAGCAAAGCAATCTTATATTTTGACAGATTTTCATTTGTACGATATTTTTATTTTAAATTCTTTTTTTTGTCGCAGCGACACATGTATTCTGATAACCCGTAGCCATATTTTAGGCCTTGCTTCATTGAAAGAATTTGACAGATTCATTGCCTTTTCTATGGCTTTTCCAATTCGTGTAACAGAGCATATGTTGCAACAATCATAGTTACCTAATGTTTAGAGTAATCAGAGAAGTCATAAATAAACGATTAAATCTGACTAAAAAGGAACAAAATCCAAATAAAAATTGAGTTTTGGCATTCAACCGTAGTGTTCTCATCTGCTATAAATTTGAATTATGCAATTCAGACGCCATTGCAGTCAGATAAAATTCATACAATATTAATTGGGAAGTATAGTAATGTGCCAACATATTTATATTTTTTATATACAAATTAGGGTTTTACTATCAGACAAATAATGTTTATCATGAAATTGTATTTGAAGTTAATGGATCCCAACAAGCAATTTGTAGTGAGCCCAGAAACTAGCATTATGCACTGAGTTATATTTCTTAATTCTAAGGGTAAGTTTAATTATTAACACTATTTGATTACGCGAAAAATAATATTCTGCAAAAGTCCTTGTAGTCTACACAAATTTTGACGAATAGGAAAAGAGAATATATAATTTGTGAATAAAAGCCTAAACTAATGAAATAAAGTCTACAGATATACAAAGAGAATGCAAGAATTAAGAAATATTAAGCTCTAATTGTAGCAGCTGATAAGTCAAATTATTCATGCTTGAATAAACTACAAACCATAAAATTTGATGAACCAAACCACAACAATGAAATATTTTAATAGCTCTATACTTTTACGTAACATTCTTCCTTCTTGTAATTTTATTGACATTAAATTATATTATTGTGGCACAGCTTTTTACTACTATGTTTAACCATCTATACACAAGACAAACATTATTCACTATTTGGAATAATAATCAATATGCTTTTGTTGTCTGTTATGGTATGTTTTAAATATAACACATTTAAAATTTGAGATTAATTTACGTGAATTTGCCATATTTTCGTGTTAGTCCTTGTTGTTCATATAGTGGAATATTTTTAATTTTACACTTAAAGAAGTAATCACCAGACATTAAAAGGTGATACATAAGATACCAAGGATTTCCACGTTTCCTTCAGAAACGCTGGATCAATACTATTCAAAATGCTTTCGAAAGCAAGAAATGCGGTATAAATCTTGATTAGCCACGTTTATCTTATTATTTTCTGACTAATTAAGTTAAATATGCAAGTAATTTTTGTTTTTTATGTAAATTTCCATAAAGTTAAGGTTAAATGCTTCAAATGAACAAAATACGGACTTGCGATTTTGATTTTGCAATCAGGTATGGTAATGCTTATAGCAATCGCGTATGCATACTTAAAATAAAAAATTACTTTTTTTACAAATAGTGGCACAACAAGAAAGTTAAGATGATTGACGAGATTCTACATTGCTTGGATAGCATTAGAGTATATCGGCAATTAACCCAATAATGTTTAATGAAAATTATTCTACCCTATTGTTAAGAAAAGGTAAAATTCAGCTAACAACTCTTTTCTTCTGGGCTGCTAGTAAAAAATTAGTTCAATTATGACCAGAAGGATAAACCAAAGACCACATGAACGAGAGATACAGTCTGGTGCAAATTCGTTTCGTGCTTACGAGATTATACTTTTCGTTCATGCTGTCTTTCGTTTATTCTTCTGGACCTTTCTTTAATTAGTGATTCAACCATACACCCATCAAAATTAACATATAATTATATAGGAACGGTATATGATTCTTCACTGTAACATTATTTCATATGAGATGTAAACAGACAATGTTTCTATCAATTAAATGAACAAGGACTGTTTTATTCTGCATTCTCCTCATTGTTCTATTGATACAGGGATCTATAACATCACTTAATTGACATCAGTATTGTATAGTTTGGGATTAAGGTATATAAATTTCCAGTCTTCACAATATACGTTGCTCAAATTAGAATTTAATTTTCGAAGAATTACGCAGGATTTTAAATGTGTATGGACTGTCGGTTTAAACAAAATATTTAGAAGTTGGCAAAGGTAATTAATCTAGTAGACTGGCTTCGTTCGTGTTAGAATCACCATGAAGGTCAGAACTCGTCTCCAATTGAGAGCAGTTTTTACCTAACTGTACGAAAGATAAAATAAAATATGCTATATGTGACCTAATAATGAAGTGATTATTTTATGCGTAATTGATATAAACGCACGTACTTTCATATTCAGATCAACCGCTGCCATGAAAAGTAAAATACCTAAAACTGAATAGCTTTTGTCATGCTCTGATGATGTACTTATGTCTGTTGGTTTGTTCTCTTCTCTGCGACTGGTTAAACGGATGAGATTGGCTTTCCTCTCAAGTCCGCAAACTTGTTTTAAACAATTGTGTATAAATAAATTAATTGATGCACAATGCCGCTAAAGGCGAATTAATTTAAATATCGCCACTCTCTTAAAAAGATTTTCCTGAAAAATAACATCAGGGAGCATAACGCGAAAATATCTCTTGTAATAATGACCCATAAAGCAAGAATTTTAAATACATCACGCAATCTTTTCCTTAAAAGCACTTGTTTCCAAAATTGAAAGAAACAATTATTGGTTAGTATATTATGAATTTTAGCACAATGATGAAACAAGTATAATGATATTGACGAGGACAATGTAATTTTCTAAAAAAAATAAGTGCCTTGAAACTCTGAATATAAACAAATTAATTCCATAACATTCGAAATAGACTTCAGTTATGGGCCTTAGTAAGATTTAAGTTAAATGTATCTGAATGAGTTTGTTTACTTGATTCAACAAAACTCTGGGGCATATATAAATGCTTCAAAATTTTCGCTACGGCAACATATTTCCAATGCCTTAAAACTGATCATCTAGCACATAACATCCACGAGAACGAACGAAGTTTTTATGTATATACATACATTCATAAACACACACACATAATATTATTATTTTATCAGAATTATTGATAGATTATTTAAGACAGAAAGAAGTGCGTAAAAAGTGTAATTGTGATAAAATTAATCTAGCTTATAGCATTGCCCCTGGCGGAATTCTAAACTTCAAACCAAAGTTTCGTTGGTTATTCAATTGTTTTGCTAAAATGTCATAAAACGTATTAAGTTCAAATTAATCTTAACACAGAGTAATCACGAGATGTTTAAGTTATATTTCCTTTAACGCACGAATGTTAAATAGGCTAAACAGAACTAGAACGAGGCTGTACACAGACACACATAAAACACATACTAACACAAAGAGACATACGAAAATCAAGTGAAGCTAAATTCTATCAATAACAAAAAACTTTCAATTTAAATTTAGTTTGACAGGCAGGATAGTGAATTACATAACCATTGTGACCATAACTAGGCGATGCTCAAAGACGTAAGTGCCACTTAGGTCAATCTGTCAATGTTGTTGTAACAAGTCAGGCCAATATACTCCAGTTTCCTCACATAACCACTTTAAACTCGTTATTTAATGATTTTAAAAGTGAATTATGCAACAAAACTACGACAATTGGCGACTAACAAAAGAACAACAAAAAAGCTTACAAAGCAATGTGATAGGATAATATAATTTAGAATTAGATCAACACGTGAAACCTTTGAAAATTAACTAATTACAACCACAGAGGATTTAAAATATAAATCAATTTATGTTTGCATTCTACTGAAACGAATTTTCATAGTCAAATTGTATTACATTTCTCTTTTGTTTGTCCTAAAATTACAGATCGGGCCTGCTTTTTTGAATTTTGGTGTTAATAGGAAAACTATCATGAAAACGGATGCAGTAAAAACTATTTAGATGTAATAGGTGGAAAACGTGTAGTGACATGCAAGTCGTAGTTCTTGTGGCGCAGAGAACATGTTGCATGAAAATCAAATTTTCGTGGGTTCAATTCTCATCTGCAGCTATCTTTGATGGTCATTAAGTGTGTAATAGCATTTTTGTAGATGGATGATATTTTTTTATTCTGGAATGCCTATTTTAAACAGAAAAAAGGTAAGCAATTTGAGAAAATGAAGCGTTGACAAGGAGTTTTCACTTATTCTATTATAAATGGCGTTTTATTAAACGATTCAGGTAAATTAACAATTTTTTTATTTACAGTACTAGTAATTGTTTTATAATATCAATTATAACAAATGTTACTTTGATTGTTGTCGACTGTAAAATTTAAAGTACAAATCCAATTTAAGCATTTGAAAAAACTGTAATTTAAGTAATTAAAAAATCATTTGGATGGCATGTGTGCTAATTGATATCATGTTTCATATGTTATTCATAACATGTCAAAATCACTACTCTAACAGAATGAAATATATATTATTCTTACTTCGAATCTGTGAGCCCATGGCGTGTATTTCAGTTAAACTAATATCAAAATCGCTTTTGAATTTTGTAGCCAGCAGTGTCTGTACTCCTTTAGTTTATTTTTAGATCTCAACATCATAATGTTTCAAATTTGCACTTCAAAAATGATATGGAGTTTAGTGATTTAGGTCTGTTAAAATTCACATAGCTGAAAAGATTTTTCAAATAACAAAAGCAAATTTACGGTTTTCTTGCGACTTGGGAATATTTTTTCTATTTTTAACATTTATACATATTTAAATAGTAAACATTTCTAGTTAAATAAACCAAATTTTCGTTTTCCTGTGTCATCGTTTTTCAAGATCCACAATCAATTAGATTTTAAACAAAAGAATTCAATCTTTTACTGTAGCTCACTGCATATAATGCTAATTGGAAATAATATTAAATTCTATCTTGATTATAGTTTAGTTGGATAAACGCAGAATACAATGACTTAAACAAATAACAAAACATAAACAAAGTAAACATTTATTTTTTCAAACACAGCTTTGAAAAATTACTATTAATGACAAATTTGATTAAGCAAAATTTCTGCGAATTATGAAGTCTAATAGCCAAATTAATCATAGAAGATAAGTAAATTTTAAAGATGCAAGATAATTTTTTTTATTTTGTGCTCAAAATTTCAAGAGAAAGTTCTTTATGAGAAGAAGAAAAACTTTCCATTAACCTCATTTGAGAGGACAAGATATAAATTACTTAAACGAGTTCAATTTTAAATTTCTTCATTCAATTAGATGTTGCAAAACCATGTTATTATTTCTTAAACTAAAAACGAATAAATCTTAAAATCATTTTCCATCTATTAGCTATTCATAGGCATGAGAATCTATATTTAAGTGTGTCTTTAACCGAAGTCGTAAAGCTATTACCAAAGATTTGAATTAAATAAAATTTAAAACTAAGCAGAGTTGGTATTTGAGAGCGCCCTTTTGCAATAGCCTAAAATATAATTTACGTAAGTCACATTGCCAAAAAAATAAATCCCTGCCTGTGCTTGTCAACTTAAGAAACGCGAAAAATTGTGACACGTAGTAGCTTTTAGTTGCCAAATATTCTCTGCTCTGCTTAATGGACAAAATAAATTTGTAGACAACCAAAATGGTTCATTAAACGTCTGCTTGTGTTTATGTTAGTTTCTAACAGAGCACAGTTTTATTTTACTGTGGCTTAATCCTGAGAAGATATTTTATTCTGTAACAGAGAAAATTTTTAATTTATTAGGTTTGCCAGGTAAAATTTCATAACCAATAGATTTAGCGGTTTGTTTTGCCTATTTAGATGTATATGCTGACATTTAGATCGTACACCTACAATTATTTTCCATTTTTATGACATACCAGCAATAAAATAATATTTAAAACCACATTCTCCACAATTTTTCACAAAGTTTTAAACAAATATGCATCCCTAATATTTCATTCATATTAATCTGAGGAGACTAATTCAAAACAATAGAACAATCAGATTCGTATTTTTGAAAATCAGTGCTTAATTGTTTTTCAGCGTTCTGATATAACCAATCGTAAACTTGACACGAATCAATTCTTTTCGAAATCCCAAACTGGATTCACATCGTTTCTAGGTATGAAAATTGTATTATTTGTCGATATAGATAATAGATGTCGCGCACCTAGAAAAAATAAATTCAAAAAGGCCCCAAGAAATATAGCATAGTTATCATGAATAAAAAGTATAACCCATGTGCCCATTCGTTTCGTGATTCCTGGCGACTGCTCAGTAGGAGCCGGTATTACGATCTTTACCCTGTGAATATTTTAGTGAGTAATATGGATCAATTGGACGGCGAAATCTTCAATATAAATGTGTATAAAAGCAGTAGATTTAACTTTATATAAAGTGCTCTTTAAAGCCTACACAATGTATAGTATTTACCAAGCATTTAAAGGACATCAACACAATGTTTTTAGACATTCCGAGTCTGCATAGAATACAAAATAATGACCAGTGAGTTAGGCACGAAACGCATATGTATATGAGATTGTACCTTTCGTTCATCCTGATTTTTGTACACAAGTTTTAGTCACATTGAAATAAATTCACAATATTAGATATAATATAAAATAATTATATATTTAAACAGAAAATGCGAAGTGTAATTTTAAAGCCTGCTTCATTGTGAGGACAGGTTTAAGAAGGATGGCAACTGCCTAAGTCTGCAGAAATATTTTCAAGTAACAAAACAGCTCGAATTAAGTCCATGTTAGTCAGAACAAAGATTAGGTAATTTTTAAACTAACGAACATATATATAGCGTAAGATAATTTAATATATGTGCATATGCATAAAAATTTTAGTACATTAGTCAATATAAATTTGCATGGTTTACACAAATTTCCAATGGCGTTATAACTTCATAAATACTACGCATAAAACAAAATAGCGTTGCGTTTCATGCTTATTCTTTATAGGAAGCGCAGTAAACGTTATGGCCAAACGGAACGAAAATCGTCTTATTAAATACATTATGGGCAAACATACCATCATTATTAGAAATTGCTTCTAAAAAAGCCTTTTCACAGAATTTTCCATTAACAATCGCCCATGCTTGTGTTGGCTCTAATATCGCTCAAAATAATGACTGGATTTTTTAAACAAATAAGCATGGTGTATCATTATTATTTCGTACATATTATTTGGAACTGGTCAAGAATTGGCCAGAATTTATATATATATATATATATATATATATATATACTTTACTTGTTTTATTTACTGCGGCTGACTCCTTTTGAGTGATGCTGGCTCCTATTCATGGAGTTTCTAAGGAATTTGGTACAAGTGGTGCCCTCACCATGATATATATATAAATTTATATATATATATATATATATATATATATACATAGATGTAACATGTCTACAGCAATTACAATTAAGCAGAAGTTTGGTTATGCAAGTTTTTAATTTGTTACTCTGGGTGGAAATGTGACACGTGTTAATTATTAGTTGTAATTCACAATTTTGATTATATGTAGCCTATCACAACATAGGTCGTCCTGGTATCCCTTATAATTTCGGTATTCTCCAATTGCCTTGCAACGTACAACTGTATCACCTTTCTTGATCAAATATATTCGGGGTATAGAGTGTAGTATCGACTCCTACCTATGAGTCACCCGTAAGAACGAACAATAAGTGTTCATTGGATTATATCTTTCGATCATGCTGACATCAGATCGAATTTGAACTAATTTATTACGAGGTACGCTATACCTAATACAAACATGCAAATATATTATTTTTACGCAACAAAGAATATAATACTAGTGGACCTTGGGGTAGTTTGAGTGATAGTACAGTTTGATATTGAGTGAAATTCCTTGCGAGAGACTACAGTTTAGCCAGGCTTGTACGTATCATTTTACATTGTCGAAAGTTTTATTTTTTCAAGTTTTTTTGTTTTAAAATTGCTGCTGTTTTTTTCTTCAATATATTGTTTTCCTCTCAATAAACCTTTTAGGTAGCAAAAATTCTGACATTTCTGATATTAATTGTAATAATTAAAATTATGCCACTTATTCAAATTAAAATTTTGTTCATGTGGGTGCATTTCGGCACGTAATTTCACGAAAACCACTGCTTATGATAGAGGGATGTTGTTCGTATCTTTTATGATTTTTTTTAATGAATATGATGATCATTTTTATAAGAGGAAGATATTTCACGTTTGATTGCCTTGTTAACGCTTCGAATGAATTTAATACATTTGTTATCAGAAAACCAGTTTTTGTGAGCGTCTGCCTTTTTTATCTCTTTTATGCTGTAGCTTAATTAAAAATCGAAATCGACGGTTAACAAAATCTGATAATGATAAAAATAAATTGCATTTAATCTGCTTTTCGAGGTAAGACGTTAAATGGCTATGAGCTATTTGATAATATCGAAATTGTCTGTAGCACAATCTTGCGTGCACACAAAAACCCCTTAATAGGAGACCTAAACTTTCACAATTACACGTTAGAAGATAATTCAAACGTTATACATTCATGTAATAAAACTCACAGTTTAGTGAGATATATAATAACTCGATTCTTCAATATATTAGTCTAAGCAATGAATTTAGCACAATCGAGAGCTCAGTCTATCCATACGATTCTTTTTTTAATATTTCCTACCATTAATTTATATTAGTTATTTTATCGCAAATTGATATTGGAACGACAATTAAATTCAGGTTATTTATTTAACACGATTACCCTCAATATTATTATATAGGCAGAGACTGCTGTGATATGCAATCAGTTTGCACATTGTTATAATGCAATATTTCTTCTCAATTAATCGATTTTATAAAATATACCACTAACTAGTAAGATCAGAACAAATACAATTTTGATTTAATTGAGAAATAAACAATATGTGTAGGTATAAATTTATTATAAAGCAGATATATACAACACAGATAAAAAGGGCCATTTTCTTTTTGCCTGAACGCAACTCGACTGCAATATATGGCTCTATAAAAAGTGCCTTTTTTAAAGTAAAAAGGGATATTATTGGATTAAATACACATAATGCACGAAAAAACAGGAAACTGAAAAAATCCATTCTGATAATCACACACAATACAAAAATGAAAAATAACCAGTTTATAATTTTGCTTGTGTGTTTACGGAGATTCCCAGTATGTAAATATTCTGCTTCCTGTTTGTCGTGTATTTAGTGTGTTTAATTCAACTTCATCTCTGTTGATTTAAAATATTGTATATACAATGCACCAAATTTTCCAGTTGAGTTAAGTTCTGGAAAAAATTAACGAGTTCGTTAAAACTGCGTTGTACATGTCTGCTTTATAATAAATGTATACATGCACACATGATTTGTATTTCAATTACAATTGCATATGCATAAAAATGGCTGAAAAAATTATTTATGAAATGTAAGGTAAATATGATTCATTATTTTAAGAACAATAAAAAATCGCTTTCCTTTACCAAATTGCATTAATTTTATATTCAATAAAAATAAGCTAATCTGTACCACTTGATTAGGATAGTAAAATAACATTATTTTACCTTATAAGGAACTTAATTCAACAAAGTTGGTAAGAACTACTATTTGTTGTTTGAGCAAAACAAAATTTTAAGAAATATTAAATTTAATGCATTTATATCTCATTGCAATACAGCAAACTCGTTTAAGTCAACTTTAATTTAACTTAATTTGTCGAAGTAAATGTTCATTAAATAAACAAATTTACTTGATGATGTACTGTTGATTGGCGTTGAACTGTCTTTTTCGGAACGAAGGTATCTTGTTCCGTACTGAAGGCAATTTCTGTTTCGGGACCGTTTTCTCTGAAATCATCTGACGAGGCATTATTATTCCGTATCACAACTAGTTGAATCTCGTCAGGATCGGTGCCCAACTCCTCGCGGAATAACATTTTATTCTGCGTCAAATATTTCGAAGTCATGTATTTAAATCCGAAAAACAACGCAACAGATTAACTCCAATTGCATGACATTTCTATTGATTGCAATGATTAAAATGTGTAAAAATTTTTCACAATTACCATATTCGGCGATATCGCCAAATTTTCATTTGAAAAAAATGAGTATGCTCTTTTTTTATCTCGTTATTTGAGGCATTTATGAAAAGTTTGTACCAGTTAAACTACCTGTAGATAAATCTACGATAACGTAAATTTTAAGAATATATTAATTTAACTTTAATGGGAAAATTGTTAACATATCTCAATTTTGAGCAGTTTGGAGGAACTTGTTGATCTAGCTTTTGATTGGCTGAAAAATCTGACGAATAGCAACGGACATCTAATCAAATTAGATATCTTTACTTTTCATTCGATGACGTGTTGTCATTGGCTCGAAATCTACACATCGCTATTTTTGAGTTACAATATGAGATTGAAGATTCTTCAATTTCTCGCAATTGATACTTTTTACTTAATTGATTCTTTCAATTAAATTATTTGTTTTGAGCTAACGTATGTTGCCCTTAGTAATATTTGAATTCAAAATGGCCTTAGTCGAAATTTGAATGCCAACATGAGCAAACTTTATTTTACTGTTTTAATTATTTTATAAAAATAAGAAAACAAACATGAATATTCAACGTAATTTCAATGTCTGGATAGCAGCGATTAGGAAATAAAGAAAAAGTTTATAGAAGATAGTTTTAGTTTTTAAGAAATTTTAACATCGAATTGAAATTATCTATTTATATAAATTTTCTTCAAAGTCTAAAATAATTATCGTTAGGCCAATTTGGCGCATTCATTTAAAATGATACTTCCGGTTTATTTTCTTATCGATATAATTGATGGAGAACAGAAATTATTTGACCATAAATACTGAATTAAACTATGACATTCTGGTGAAATTATTTCTAGGTTAATAACTTTTTCAATAATTAATAAAAATGAAACATTTTTTCATGCAAAATTACATGAAGAGAACTTTGAAAATATATGGCAATTATGCAATTTCTATTAAGAAATTATATTTCAATCTTGTCATATTTAAAATAAGGTTTTAGAAAAAAAATGTATTTTAATTACATCATGTATATATCACCTCTGTATGGAAAAGATATGCTATTGTGATTGTAGTTTAGCCTGATTAAATTAAGCACTGATTGATGGATTGTCATATGCTCGACATAAGCTGGTCTCTCCTGATAATGTTTTTGGTAATAAATTTACGAAAATATGCATAACAATTGCATTCAAATGAGTATATTTGACTAGCTGCATACACATTGCATTATAATTCTTCTATTTTTTTCTTCTATTTTTACATGACAGAGCAGTTTTCACAGCTTTACATGCTATTCGTGTCGATAAACACGTATGGAGTGTTATAAGAAATATAATCAAATAATTCTCCTGCATATTGTTCAATTTCAGCTTGCATTTCATTAGAAGGACCGTTTTCGTACCTATTGGACACAAGTGCGTAGAATAGAACAAAACGGAAAGCAAAATTTTGAACCAAAGGGTATTTATTTTACAGTCATTCCATACTGCCACAAAATCACTGAAACAGCACATTGAATGTAATTTCGAGTATATATATATATATATATATATATATATATATATATATATATATATATATATATAGATAGATAGATAGATATTTTGCTAATCTTTGCTAAGGTGCATACTATTCCATATTATTGAAAATTGGTTACAACTGGTTATCTATAATCTGCATATATGACAGACATCGCGCAAATAAGGAAACAATTAAATTAAGCATGAAAGAGAATTTGTTTATATATATATATATATATATATATATGTATATATATATAAAAAGTCTAACGCATGGTTTTAACTCTAGGTATTTTGTCAGTATTGACTAAGGACTGTATTGGATAGCAAAGGAAATTTATTCAACAGACGGGTTTCGTCACCATTAGGAACTAGTGAAGTATTATCCAATTGCCTTACACATCGTTTTTTTCTCGATTTGTACTGGTTGAACTGTTTGATCGCTGTCTCGTTGTCTTTTACTTTTATTTAATGCATACATGATGTTGTGATAAGCGCAGCGCTATCATCATACATGTTGTTTGCGGAGTGGTCTATTAGGAGACAACTTATAGCTCGCATAGTTAGGTAAAAGTTTGATTCTTTTCATTTCCAAATGCGCAGCTTTTCTTTAGCCTTGAGTGATGGGTTCTTACTGGTCCCGTGTCTCTGATGCTGTTCACAATTAGTTTATATAATATTGCAGTTCATTTACGTTCTTCTGAATTTTTCTCGAATTTTTCGGACTTCATTTTCAGTTTCATCATCATAGTTGACAACATACTCACAGAAACAAACAACTTTGTGACGTATTACGCAGAATTTGACACAGATGAGACTCGAACCGGGGAAATTTTGATTCGCCACAAGTGCCACATACCACACACAATTGGATATCATATAGAAACTCATGATTCTTGTTAGCCATTCCGTCAGGTTGAAAATATCTGCTATTTTACAACGGCCATTCCACTTTCCAAATTTATATTAAATAAAAAACTAATTGAAGAATTTTGATTTATGCACATTGCCAGTATTAAGTAAGCGTTACAAGAGGTAGCAAATGCAACTCTTCCAATAGACCAGTTTCTTCTTTATGTATAACTATTCGAGTATTGTACCGATTCGAGGCTCATCCGCAGAAAATTCTGAATGGTACATGAAAAGCTTTCAATAAGTATGAAACAGATCTACTTGATGAATTTCCTTTGCTACCTGGTGCAATGTTTGTTTTATATCGACAAAATATGGATTCGAAATCCTGCAATTAGACTTCAAACCAATAATATTTCCCCAAATGGCACTGTGTCTGCTGTACAATGAGAGATTGTGACATATCAGATTTGGTTAGTTAGAAATTCAAGCATTAAGCGACTTAAAAAATGTTCCACTAGAAGGAAGGACAAACCGGATACACGTGTTAGTATAGGATTTTGAATGACGGGCAAATTACGGCACTGATAGCACGATGGAGAGAGTCTCAAACTCCAATGCGAATAGGCTCTGATTCATATCTCGTCAAAGGCAAACTCCGTATATTAATTTTAAGGTTCTCAAGTAAAATGAAACTTGTCCATTAAATGTATCGCCTTTGCAACGTTTAGTTTATATATATATATATATATATATATATATATATATATATATATATATATATATATATATATATATATATATATATATATATATATATATATATATATATATATATATATATATATATATATATATATATATATATATATATATATATATATATATATATATATATATGCATTTGTTTTTTCTAAAATACATCACTTTTAAATTACACCCAATCAAATAGTAATTATAGTAAAACATATGTAACGGTTGCATGCTTAAAATGACTATCTAACTGGTTCGCCTTTCCAATATTGGATAACGACTCTTTAAATTAAGTTTGCGAGTTTTGGATTAACATCAACATATTTTTCTAACTAAACACAGATAATCTATGGCTTTGTTTTATACGTTTTCGAGATTTTAGCCTGCGATACCGAGAATATCGCTCACATATATTCATAAAAGTAATTGACCGAATAGATATCTAAAACACTTATTTTCGATGATTATATTTTATATTTATTGGACTCCTTCTTTGGTGATCATCAGCAATGTCTTCTTTAACTTCAGAGTTCATTTATCTATTATATTATTAGTTCTTTTCCTAAGTAGGAAGAAAAAAACATTAATAACAAATTGGATAATGGCCATTTATTTCGAGATTGCTAAACTTCGCTTTACAATCTTTTTATTTCTATACATTCTAGGTTTGCATTTGATTATGAAGGCGGCAACAAATCTGACTCGGTTTTACTTCTCTTTCTTGTTTTGGCTGATTGGTAAGTGTGTATGCGTTTGTGTCTGTGTGTGTGCCTGTTTGCATGTAAATGTCTTTATCGCTGTATTGCAAAATGATATCTCAGATCTGGTCATTATTTTATTGACGGCTTGAGAGTTAATCATCTGTTCGTATTGTTGGCTGTTACGTGTACGAATGTTAATTTGTCGAGTTTAGTCTTTCGTTTCAAACTTTTTGCGCAAATTTGTTTTCTTCATTTGGTAACAGCGCAAGTGTGGATTGCAGTGTTGATCGCTCATATTGTTTGGAAATTTCTGTCACCGTATGTGCATCTGTTTTTCCTCTTCAGTTTGTTGCCAATCGGATTGAGTGTTTTTTGAGTGTGTGTTCTGTCTTGCCTGGATACTAGTAAATTGTTATTGAATTTTGTTTTCCGTGGCCAGTCGATTAGAATATCACGTTGATCAAACTTTTGAATATTTAGGCCAGGAGTCTATTGTTTTATATAAAGGCTTCATAAATAAATAATAATTTTTCTGATTTTGCTTTATGTAGAATTGAGAAATTGGTCCAATTGGCTGGTTGCCCTGTTTCCAATATGTATGCGGAAATAGCTGATATTCCAAGCTTTTGTTAATCAATTTCTGCGGTAAATGTTGCTGGATTCTGTTTATCAATTGCTTTTTCGTGCGTACAACACATGTGCTACCGCACAAACATGAGAATTTTTAGACTATGAATGATTTGGAGAGAATTAGCAAATGATCTTTGGCATCCAACATCATGACTTTCTGTGTGCTAAATTTGATATTAACTTTAACACTGCGAAAATTCTCCTTAGTTATTCTATTCAGCCGCCGTGCGATTATTGGGGTTGGTACGTCGCCTCTAAATGGTAAGTTTAAGAAAACGTTCTTGACGGTATCCTCTCCAATACGAATCTGTCGTGGTCTGATATTGACATCAATGAATCACTCTGGGTAGTTGTTCATTAGCACATTTTTCTTAAAGTAGATGAACCCCGAAAACTACAATCAGACAAATCCATACGACTTGCCACACCTGACAAATGATCGAGAGTTGTTAAAGTTGAAGCCGACGCTTATAGAAAGTCCATGAACGATATTGTAAATGCTCAATCATTTGTTCTATTATACTTCGATAAACGTAATATGATTTTAAATATATGTTACACAGATAGAATGTTGCAAAATTATATAAACTTTGTTTTACACAATGGTTTCTGCATTCCAATGGTTTTGTACCTGGAATTGTGGCTTGCTGCTTCGCAAGCCTTATTCAGACGTCTGCTCATCACAAAATTTTAGACAATTAATAAAATATGAACAGGTTCGAGCTCTGTCCGCGGCAAATTCAGGATAGTACGTGATGAATTCGAAGTAAGGATGAAACCGGTCTACTGGATGAAATGCCTTTTCTACATTATATAATTCTTAGTTATTACTGACAAATGTATGAGCATAATGAGACAAGTGTTTACATTAAGATCGCAACCTTGATTTAATTTAATGTTATTACTTACCGCTCAATCATTGTCTAATTGAAGAACATATTTCGTGTGAAGTGTTCAAGATGTATTTATCGCCATATAACATAACAGTTACTGACTTTTCAATAGTTAAAATGCATCGTTTATGTTTGCGTGTGTTTGTGTACCTTTATAACTGATAATCATTCGGTTAAATTTAATTACATTCACGCGTACGTTCCTATAATCTCGCCAATAAGATCTCGTTCAAATTACTGATGTTTCATTCTGTACGTTCAATTAAATGAAGCTACAGTGGTTAAATGCTGCACATGACTATTTTTTTATCCTCCCAAGGTTATTTGCCGTACTTATGAGTGGTCTCGTAATATAGAAAGAAATTAGAAATAACGGTGAAAATTTTTCAATTTATGTCAGGATATACAGTCAAAAATTATTAATAAATATGTTAATAAATTAAGAAATTGAAAATAATTTGAAAGATACAAAAAATATTCTAACATTTTCATTCAAAATAAAAATTATAATAATTTGTACGGAAAGTCGTTATTCGAAATAAAAGTTCAAAAATGAGTGGTCTACTCTAAAAGAGATCGTATTTCATAGATTCAGTATGATAGCAAGAATTAAGGAATAAAATATGAAAGATGGTTGATCAAAAAGTCGATTAATAGATCACAAATTCATACAATTGCTCTTAAGTTAATCTTATTTTCAAATACTTTATCTGTTAATGAAACAAGTTTCTGGATCTGAATCATGCAATCTTCGCACAGCCATTGTCGATTCTAATACCAAACTTATTAATGAATTACTTGAAAATAAGATTTAAGGATTGAAAGCCACTAAAGTCTAAATGACATGCACGTCTTTTTCCCGTAATGGATAAAATTAGGTATCTTAAAATAAATGACCATTAGGAAACTTACGCTAACACACCTAAAATTTAGGAAGATTGAATTCGGCGGACTATGATAAATATGCAGTGCTAATGGTGGCCCTCTGAAGTTTATGTATAAGAATTTTATGAATTTTATAAGTAAATTTAATCATACTTTAATATACGCTAAAACACATTGTAATAAGAAGGAGGATAGGGTCACGGTAATACCGGGTTCTAAACTATAAATGCAATTAAAATCAGTGACATAGAAATCAAATAGAAGGGCAATTTAGCAACCATCTCTTATTTTGACCTTTGAACTTCTGAACCAAACAAAGATAATTTAACTGGTAGAAAAATCAGGAGTGCAGCAAACGTCATGAAAGGACTGTAACCTCAAGAATGAGGACGAAAGTAGCAGCCTAATTAATAAAATAAAAAAATGGGAAAATGAATCTATATATGAATCTGGAAATGCTGATAGCTCGGACTTGCATGTCATACAGTCGAAATGGGACATAAAATAAACTAGGATGGTTTTACACATATATCTTTTATGTTGTTGACACAGTTAGATATGGTTGATTACTAAATCACTTGAGATTAAATCAAGAGATTACATAATAAATTGACCAAGGTTGGAAAAATCAACGTGCCCGATTTGAAACAGAAAAATTAAAGATATTAGGAAACGAAGATGGCATGATTTATAATCGGAAACAAGGTGCGATAAAACTTTTATGTATAATGAATTTAAATTAAATCATGTGAAACCATATACATTTACAGTTTATTAATCAACTTTGTGATTAACCATCCTTCATATTTTAAATATCGTTTCTTTTTATCTTATTAATCCCTTACAATGAAAATCTAATATTATTTAAATTTTATGTAAAATATCGTCTTTCCGTGCAATGTTACTATGATTTTATTTTCAGGTGGTGAATTTAATTAATTTTTACTAACGTTTTACCATTAAGCCTGACATAAATTTACAAAAAATATACTGAAATCACCTTCCGTTTCAAATCAGCGCAAAAACTCATAAATGAACCACATCATTATGATAATTTCAAAAATTGGCCACACGCATATAAAGTAGAAATGGTATTTTATCATTAGAGTTTTACTTAAATTATCATAAATAATTATATCTATATACAGGCCTGGTAGCTGTAGGCACACATTCCCATAGATAATGAGTTTTTAACTGATAAAACGGTAGTGGTTTGAATGAGACCAATTTAATTTCACTTAGACGAGCATAGGTGTGCATGTGATTACTTATTTATCCAAATGCTCTTCAGCAAGAGACTTACGCAAATGTGCACATATAATTGACGCACATTTATCGAATATAACGTCAGTAAATTTTATGGGATCAAGCAATCAGTATAAATACAACCTCCGTAATGAAATTTACACTAGGCTTATCACTTGTCTTTACTTTTTCTGATGAGAGGACCTTTTAAGATGATTTGCGAAACGGAGAGCCGAAATATTAATACTATAAATATTGGCAGAATACACCATCCTTTGTTCAAATTAAATTTACTTTAACCTTCAATGTTTCAACGTATCAGTCAAAATATTACGTTAGGGGAAATGTAGAGGTTATGACACTTAATACTAATAATCTAACACGCCTAAAGCGCGTCATAAAATAAGTCGATTACTTGTATAATCCAGAGAGATAAAACAAACATTGATAGAGATAGCAAAATTAATCATCAAATAGACAGGTATCGTCTCCAATGAGAAGTTGTCAACCGCTTGCTAGAATTGGCCACGCTTAGGGCTCACACCGGGGCCCGTTTAATTCGTGGTCTTCCACAAATATTACTACTGAATTACCTAACATAATAAATGTGTATTTTGTACTAGCTGCATCAAAATCATCAAAATCCTGCCATAAAACTATTATTGAATATCATTTCTAAGAATGGCAACGTATCTGTTCTTTAATGAAATATTGAGGAGGTTGGACTCAACCTAAATGAAGGAAAATTTCGTGTAGCGTGTTGAAAATGAGATGAAACGATATTAGTGCAATAAACCGAACCTGTTGATACACAGGTCAAACCGCGATCGCAGTAAATTTTGACTAGCACTTGACGAGTTCTCAACAAGGATGACACCGGTCTATATGGTTAAATGCCTTAGACACCATAAGCAATTTTCGGTTTATTACGACTTTATATATATATATATATATATATATATATATGTGTGTGTGTGTGTGTGTGTTTCAATAATTATATTTACTATTTTTAATTTATTTTGGTAGGTGCATCAATTTATTATAAATTAAACAAATATTGTCAAGAATATTTGGCGAAACGCTATTTTTTTACAGCAAATTTTTATTTAAAATTAAATCCATTATTTGAAATGATTTTTCTGTAACAATCTAAGATTTTACCAAAGGTATAATTTTATCAATTTCTACACTCGCTTGCAAGAATTAAAAAATAATGATTAGTTATTTGATATCGGCAATTCTTAATGTTAGTCTTTAAGTAATCTAAGCAGAGCAAGCGCTGTCAAGAGGCAAATGTTGCTCAAAATTAATCAGTTAGACAATCAATTGAGCTTTCTTTGTGATGTTGTCCGACTACTTAAGAAATGTGATTTATTCTCATTTGAAGGATGTAAAGTTTACGTGCATAAGTTTCAGCAAATTAATTTCGAAAATCTAGATAGCGTGAACAAAGTTAAATTTAGATATCAGTCTGTGTAATTTTGTAAAAAACCTTTGTTAGAAATTCGCGTCTATCAATTATATTAACGGATTTAAATACGGTTCTTACATTGCATCATTTGTGAACAAAATCTTACGAAAAGCGACTGTAAACATGTTTTATATTCAAAACAAGTTTCTGAATAACGATATCAGCTATGAATGTAGAATACTACTTAATAAATTGAGTGTATTGCGACAGTTGTGAAATCAGTTTTATTTAATGAAGATTTCTGGCCAGATTTCAAAAGAAACTTCTCTGATTGTTCATAGGCTTTTTGGCCAAATTACCTATAATATATTACGTACTAACAGGTGAATGGAATCAGGGACTCAACAATATAGGTTTGAGCCCTGTTACTTTTCCTTAACGTCAGAGAACCCATATATTGTAGAATGGGGTTGATCTGTTTTGCTTCATGAGTATACAGATTAGTGCTCCTTAAAAAATTAAGATTAGCGCGAGCCAGTCCGTGTCCTTCGTCAGCATACCATATCAGAAAGTGATTTTGTATCAAATTGTAGGCTTCTTTTGGGATTACGAATTACAACACCAAAATTATGTATACGATGTTAACCGAAATCAGGCTACCAGTCATTATTTTTGTTTTTGTTTTGGACAGAAATGCAGGCAGGAGCTGAACCACCAAACATTGTGCTTAGAAATATATATTTTAACGATAACGTTTCGTGATTTGTGGTATGCACAAAATTTTCTTACTTCAATATTTTACTAGTACGGCAGCATAACAACATAAATGCACAGTTAGCGAGTGCAGAAATGTCATAATGAGACAAAAATAATCTAAGGAGTTGATGTTTGACTTTGGTTACTTTTAATCGAGGTTGTGAACTTATAGACACCATGCTACGTGGTATCTGTTCGATAATGACAGATTGGGGATGGTTAGTTGGAACTTTAGGGCTAAATGGATGCTATATAGGCTCTACCTAAAGGAAAGGCTAACCAAGACACATTAGTTAGTATATAACTGAAAATTGTGTGTAGTGTGCGGCAGGGTGGCTCAGTGGTTAGAGCACCAGATTCCGAAGCAGACGTGCCCAGGTTCGAGCCCTGACCGCGGCAAATTCTGGACAGTACGTGATGAGTTCCCAATAAGGACGAAACCGGTCTACTGGATGAATTGTCTTTTCCACACTATACAATACCTAGTTTATACTGACAAATGTATGTACATAATGGGTCAGGTGTTTATATCAAGTTCGCAACCTTGATTAAAATAATTGTTATCACCATCCGCGCAACCAATGTTCGTTTAGTTTATATAATTAAACGAACATTGGTTG
>JAQBSW010004700.1:0-65925 GCA_029291075.1 Eudiplozoon nipponicum
TACCTATGTCTCACCCTACACTTAATTTTATATCTTATCTTCTTTAATTGGAACCTGTTTGGAATAGACAGGTTTCTTTCTTATTATGCAATCTTAAAGTACTTGCCATAATTTTTCACAACATTAGTACAAACCGGGGAAATGTTGCATTGCAGCTCTGCACAAATTAATTAAGCTTCTCCTGTCATATACTATACATGATTAGTAGATTTACTGCTTATTTGACACAGGGTTGATACCCTATTGTTTATTGTGGAAAGAGTAAGAACGTTAAATGTATTAGTGAGTGCCAGCAGACACAATTCGTTACAGATAAGCTTCGAATGCAATGTTCTCAAATCTTGCAATTACTCGACTAGAGCCTACGTTTTGGACATTCTTACTAATTAATCATAATTTTTGATAAAATTAAACTTACCTTTTATAACTTTCAAATTTAAATTTTTGTTGAAATCATTTTTTTAAATTAAAGAAAATGAGTATAGCTCAATTAGGAGTATATCGAAAGGACCGCCTAATTCTCAAAATCACTCAACAAATTCAACTCAAGAAGTATCTTCATCCCTTAACACTACGCATATGGTAACTATAGCAAATCAATCGGTTGTACGTTCAAATTATCAATCTGAATTGACGACTACCAGTCCTGCAGTGCTAGTCACTACCTCGGACATGTCTGTTAGAAATCCGCCAATATCAGACAACTCTTCCGATTATGTTGATGGTCTCATTCTGCCGCCAAAACGAATAATTGGCGACTTGGTATCTGCTCCGATTGACGCACAGCCGAATGAGCTAAATGTAACACTAATAGAGTCAAGCCAAGATACATCAAATTCAACAACTTTATCGGAATTGGTGAACAAAATATCGAATCATTCAGAGGTGACAAATGTAGTAAAAAGCAGCAATGGGGACGAAACATTCTTTATGATAACAACCAGGCCTTTTGTGGAGTTTCGACGCTTGGTCACCACCAGTCAACTGGAGCAGTACAACAGTTTGACAATATTCTTTATACTTATGGTTGCGGCCTCGTGTATTATAACTGTGAATATGCTTATATCCAGTTCTTGGCTTTCTGTTATACCAGAAAGTATAACTGTTGTTCTTATTGGAGCTACAATTGGCTTTATTCTGACAGTGACAAAAGACACTCATGTGAATGCTGATCAACAGGCGTTACCCCCGAATGTTTTCTTTCTTGTATTACTACCTCCGATAATTTTCAACGGCGGCTATAGATTAAAGAAAAGTGACTTTTTTGGCAATTTTTTCAGCATCATGTCATTTGCCTTAGTAGGTACGCTTATATCGGTTGCTGTTGTAGGGAGTGGGGTATGGCTTTTCGGGTACCTTGGTTTGATTTATGAACTGACAATATTGGAAAGTTTTGCGTTTGGAGCAGTCATTTCGGCAGTAGATCCTGTCGCCACTCTCGCTATTTTCCAGGTAGGTTAGACAGTTATGCAATTTTAAATATTAATAAAAATTAATTTTTTTGATTTAATGTGAGACATTATTGGAGTAACTTGACGAAAATTCATCAATTTCAATTAAAGAATAGCATTTTATTATAAAAGTGATGCGCCAGCTATGAAGCAGTTTTTGCGCATAAAAAGATATAAAACTAACGATATTGCTGCTTCACAGGTAACGATAAATCTTTATATCAGATAGCATGGCGTCTGTGTGATCGATATTTAAAGAAAAAAATATATAGTTCACACCGGGTGCAAAAAAATGTTATACTTGCATAACTTTAGAGTAAATCCTGTTCAGAAAAATGGAAAAATATAAACAGTAAAACGAACGAGTTCTAAAAAAGAAAATATAGTTGTTAAAAACTTTTATCAATAGCAAAAAAACACAAATTAAAATGGAAACGCGTTGATTTAGTATTTCAATTTTTTTTAAATTACGAAGTATGATTGTTTGCGATCATGATGTACATACCAACCCCATTGTATACATAAATTTGTTCGTAAAAACTAAGCATTTTATAATTTATAAAAGGAAATTCATCCAGTAGACCAGTTTCGTCCTCATTGAGAATTCTTCCCGATCTGTGCCATTCGTCCGTTTTTTTGTTGAAAATCGAGAAGTTTCAGCGAGACGTCCACTTAAATTAATTTTGTAAAGGTACTATTCTTAAATCTTTTAACGAATTAGTCCCACAATTATTCAGCATGCGCACAAACTTTAACGACCAAAAACATCAGACAGCCAGATTAGTTTTAAAATTCCACTAGTCTAAGATGCCTCGTTTTCTTTTATTTATTTTAAATTTTTGCCATTATCTGAGGAAATCAAAAGTCGTCTACGGATTATTACTTTGCTTATGCAATTGGCTGTTGAAGATGAGTCGAATATCATAGTAACACATATAAAGTTATTTTTTGACTGCGCTTCACTCGGTATAACATTTCGAAATTTCTTCAGAAATTGGATAAATTGTTTTATTCAAACCTTATCTTGACTATACAATGATACAAAAAAAACAAATGAATGCAGAGATGTCCGATTTCTTATTCTATAACTTTTCGAAAAGTAAAATAAAATGCTATATACTGTACTGGATAAGTGACTTCTTATCCGTTTTATAGGTTAGCCAATCTTTTGGCAGATTCGTACTTTTGCGTATTTGTCATTGAAATAGTTGGTCTTTAAGAAATACCCTATTTATGTGCCTTTGCTGAAACACGAAGTTTACCTAACTATTCCCTAACTAAAGACGGTATTTTTGTTCTAGGTTTTGTGATCCAGTTTTGAACTGTCAAGTAGGATAGCTTAGTCGAAACGAAAATTCATTTAAATTTATGGCATCATTCTTAAAGTGAAGTTTCCAGGAGCTAAGAATATTGGCTCGCGATATGTTTTGTTTGAAGGTCAATTTGCTTTCTACTAAGTCACCTAGAACACCAGTTGTTTTACACACCAATTTTTTAGGCTTAGTTTTTGTCAATTAAAATTAATTTTTTTCTTTGTCGTGTCTGAATGTTGATGTTCACTTCGTCGCTTAATTTTTAAAATTATATGTTGTCGGGGAAACTATGCATTTATAGCAAAAGGTATTGTTCGTAAGGCTCATATTTATCTCTCAAAAGGCTTAAACTTTATTTCTAATATCGAAAACTTGTCTATTTGAGATGTATGTACATAAATGTCGCTGGTACATTTATATTCTCTATCTCAATTTTAAATTTAATTTCCTGCTAATTTTTTTCTCATGGATCATTATTTTCATGAGCTTATCCATACAATTTAAGTTACACGATCGAGGCAAAAATATTATTCAAACTACTAATCTGATGATAAACTGCTTATTTTAACTAAGTAATTTCTTCAAACAAGTTTCGAGTTAAAAATTATTATAGCTTACTGTATAATGAATGATTAGATTTAGCTCTAAAATACTGCCATTACTATATATTTCCAAACGAAATTAAAAGTTAGAGAATTTATTTAAAACGTCTACTCATTGATTACTATTTTATCATGGTTATTTCATTCTACATTCATACTCTGATTAGAGAAATTATAAGAAGTGTTTTTTATGAATATGTGATACCTAGCCGCATATCTAAATTTGATTTCCATATATATTCAATGCGGTTTGATCCTCGATAGTCAGTTTGCCGTCGTACTCTGATGATGATCAAGGAAGGTCGAAACGCGTCAGTGCGTTGCGGTTGGCGGTAGTTTGTTATGTTGTTCGACGACTGGTTAAATACAATGGGATTGGTGTTTACTTCAAGCTCGCAAACTTGATTTAAAGCACTGTTACCACCACCCGCGCAAACAATTATTGTTAAATTGTATTGCCTATATATGTATATGTGGCGAAAGCTACAAACAGTTTATGTTCGTGACTGTATAGAAATTGTGCAGCCGACATTTCCAGTCAAGTTCAATGTATGCGAGACTGCTAGAGGTAAGAGCGGCCTATCTAAATTTGATTTCCATATATATTCAATGCGGTTTGATCCTCGATAGTCAGTTTGCCGTCGTACTCTGATGATGATCATGGAAGGTCGAAACGCGTCGGTGCGTTGCGGCTGGCGGTAGTTTTTTTATGTTGTTCGACGACTGGTTAAATACAATGGGTTTGGTGTTTACTTCAAGCTCGCAAACTTGATTTAAAGAATTTTTACCACCACCCGCGCAAACAATTATTGTTAAAGAGTCTAAAGTTGACTGAATAACAGATTAGTTAATTATTTTCAAGCAAATTTTATCGGTATATTTTAAACTTCAGCTGCATAATTTTTTGTATAGCCATCTCTTGCTCATTGCATAAATTTGTGAGATTCTTCGTTGAATTAGCATAAAAATTATACTTCTATATTTCTCTGTGTGCTACTGAGTCTCTGCAGATATTTTAATCTTTTTACCACAAAAATTATAAGCATTATAAATATTAAATCGAGTTTTCTAATTAAACTTATTTTCTACACGCGTAAAGACTTTTTTAATAATTAGTTAACCTAGATTGGTGCTGGGCAAAACCAAATTTCGTAGATACAATTTTTAATTTTCTTATAATTTAATTCTGCTTACGTGCTTAAAAACTAATATAATTTGTTATTACACCGTTTATTGAATTAATGTGTTAAAAACTTTACATTGAGGCTTGGACAACATTTTTTTCATTTTTCCTTCTCCAAATCGAATTATAAAAGTCATTCCATTTCTGGATTGACTTCACCATTGGAGCTGTGGCAGTTTTCCAGCCCTTATCGATAAACTACCTTCAGCAGACAGGAGTTGGCCTGAAGTATATAAATAAGAAAATGAGGCCGCGCCAGTTTTAAGATGATATAGCAATTGGTGTTGGTTTAACAAGCTTTGTTATCTACCAGCATTTTAATTCCCTCAGAAGACTAAACCTTTTCTAGTAGTATTTGTTATAATTACCTTTAACATAATGTGTCTGAGATCAGCCTACTAGTAAAAATGTTTTTTTATAAAAGAGGTGATGATTATTACACTGAACGTAAATTAATTTCTTATGTTAGCTCATCCGACAAATCGATGCAAAATTGCAGGAAAGTACAAGAAAGTCACATATTGGAATTAAAGTGAAAAGAATAAATGAAGAGCAGCCGATCGCGAGAGGTAAGTGTTTGAATTACAAACAGCAAGTACGAATAAAAATAAAGAGAATGAAAATTACAACCTGGTGTAGTTTAATTGAATGTATTCAACCTTATGCATATCGCGAATAGAAACACAATCTCTTTTAACTAAAATAGAATTTATTTCCTTAAATGCTCTTATTCTATTTAATTGAAATAAACTGTAGGCCGTCAATGTTGATCCTCTTTTGTACATGCTAGTATTTGGCGAGAGCACGTTGAACGATGCTGTTTCGGTGGCGTTGACAACTTCAGTAGTAACCTTCAGCAAGGCGAAGCAAAACAAGGCTGACTCTCCAATCGCAAGTTCTGCATCGACAAACGATTATAATAACGCTAGTTTAAAACAAAATGAAACAACATACAGTGGCAATTTGAATAGGTAACTGCTAATAGTTTTTTTTAAACTTGTCGTAATATAAATCAACTTGTCTCAAATCATTCGTGAAATTGAATTTAGCAAAAAAATGTCAAATTTTATTTCCATATATATTTAATGCGGTTTGATCCTCGATAGTCAGTTTGCCGTCGTACTCTGATGAGGATCGTGGAAGGTCGAAACGCGTCAGTGCGTTGCGTCTGGCGGTAGTTTTGTTATGTTGTTCGAAGACTGGTAAATTACAATGGGATTTGTGTTTACTTCAAGCTCGCAAACTTGATTTAAAGAACTTTTACCACCACCCGTGCAATCAATTTTTGTTAAATTGTATTGCCTATATATGTAAATGTCAAGATTGTTTTACCTTTAATCAAACTATTCTTTTTTAAGACATCTTGACAGCTTTTGAAATACGCAAATCGACCAAAGATAGCTTTTTTCTTCTTTGAAAATACAAAATACTTTCAATAACCTGTATTGTGAATTTCAAAACATTACTTTCTTCATTAATTTTTTTTAAATATGCCACAAAAATTGTATAACGGATGTCTTTTGGAATCCAGACAGTGAGGCTTTTCTGGATTAGCAGGTGTTCAATATGATCACAGCTCTAATATTCAGAGTCGTTTGGTTACGCAGTTTGCACCATTTAAGTCTTCATTTCAATTATTACCTTTACAACTACATTTATTTTATCATTCATAATATGCGCAAATCGCATATAAATAAGCAATTCTACTTTAATTTTCAAAAATTATTTTCATTTCCGTGTTGATTTAGTTGACCTACGTACCGCGATCGCAACGTATATTTCTCCAAAATTACGTCACAAAATAGAACGTGCGTATTTGACATACAGCTGGCTCATGTACACAGGTGGTCTTGAATAGAAAAGAACAAATCAATTATAAAATAAAATTGAATTGGTGTTTATGTCAAGTTTGCACACTTGATGCAAATAAAACAAATTTATTCTTAAGTTAAATTTGTACAAGAATTCCAATGTTTTTAGAATGTTAAATCTGCTGTATCTGGTTTGAAGGTATGCCGTTGAAATTGTGTTCTTAGAAGAAATATTATTTAAGAGAGGAAAGAGTTTTATGAAACCATTTAGGAGTAAATATTTTTCACATCGGAGTCTTTCACATATTCATACAAATAACGACAAAATTATGATGCGACAAAAAAGTCAATAAGATCGAAATATCAAAACCAAAGAATGCCCCAATCATAGAGTAAAAAAGAGTTACTTAACAAAAGAATCTAACGAAATTTAAACTTTGAGGAATACGTATAATGATACAAAAATCCTTTCACAAGTATCGACAGGTGTGAATGGTATTTGCGCCATTCCATAACATTCCGGTTTAATTTTTCCTTACTTTATGAATCGAATTGTAATTATTAGTTATGTGTTTCAGATAAACGTTAAATTTCATTATTATCACTATTATTATAGCTGAATTATAATAATTAAAATATTTTAAAAATTTCGTTTTGTCAAACGATAATTTAAATCAAGATTGCGATTTGATACAAATGCCTGTCCTATTATGTACATACATTTGTTAGTTTAAAATAAGAATTTTATAATGTAGAAAATAAAATTTATCCAGTCGACCGGTTTTGTCCTTATTGAGAACTCATCGCGTAATGGCCAGAATTTTCCGCGGACAAGTCTCGAACCTTAGCACGTCTGCTTCGGAATCTGGTGCTCTATCCACTGATCCATCCTCCCGCACACTACACTACACACAATTTTCATTTATATACTAACTAATGTAAATTGATTAGTCTATTTTTCCTTTGGGGGGAACGCATATTGCATCCATTTAGACCCAAGGTTCCAACTAACCATGCTCAATCTATCATTACTGAACAGACACCACACCAATTTGGGAAATGGTTTTGAAATGAAAATTTATATAATTAAACAAGCATTGGTTGCGCGGGCTGTGATAGCAATTATTATTATCAAGGTTGCGATTTTGATATAAGCACTTGACCCAATAGGTACATACATTTGTCAGTATAATCTAAGAATTATAAAGAGTTGAAAAGGCAATTCATCCACTATATCGGTCTCGTCCTTATTGAGAACATTTCATGTAGTAGCTTGAATTTGCCGCGGACAGGGCTCGAAACTGGGCAGTTCTGCATCAGAATCTGTTGTTCTAACCACCGAGCAAAACTGTCGCACGCTACTCACGTTATTCAGTTTTATACTAACTAATGATTCTTGGTTAGCCTTTCCTTTAGGTGGAGCCATAATAGCATCGCTGTCGCATGGTGGTTCAGATTCTAAAGCAGACATGCCCAGGTAGCAGCGTTGTACGCGGAATATTCTGGGCAGTACGCGAAGAGTTTTCAAAAAGGACGAAACCGGTCTACAGGATGGATTGCTTTATCTACATTATACGATGCAATGTTTAAACTTATAAATGTATGCATATAATGGGGCTGGTGTTTATATCAATACTGTAACCTTGATGAAATTAATTTTTATCCCCGCCTGCGCAACCAATGTTCATTTATTACATTCAAACTGTTAGCTTAGCTGTTAAAAGGTTTATTCCAGGTAGTGATTAAAGTTCGATTATCCTATTGATTTGAAAAATTTGTTTGATAAAACATCAAATATTAATTTTCATTATATTATAAAAATCAATATGACCATTTACTCGGTACTTCGCGTTCATGTGTAATTATTTATTTAATTTCAGCATGAAATATTTTTCGTAGGTTACTCGTTTAGTATTCATCGCACGGACGAACACTGTACCGCGAATTGTTTAAACTCAGTTTATATAAAATTACTTTACATTTGTAAAATAGGATAATGAGTTTTGCAGTATATTATTTTATTATTGCGATTTATTTTTTTAAATAATGAATTCCAGACTTTATAATGATGGTTCGCTTGATCAACTGTACGTCGTTGCTGAATCATTGCAGCAGTTTTGGGTGTCGTTTACAGCTTCCGCAACCATTGGCCTAGCCAGCGGCTTGGTCGTTTCGCTGCTACTGCGCTACATTAATCGACCACGAGACAAGCGTCAGCAAAAAACGGACCAAAACAAGAATCAAGAACTGTCAATATCAAGTGTTGTAGATAGTATTAATGGTAAATGCGCATTCTGTCAAATAGCTAGTGCGAAAAATCCGGCATTCAACACGAGCAGTCATAGAGAATCACGAAATAGTTGTAAATTTCGAAAAACTTCGAGATATTTACGTAGAAGAAATAGGGAGAAGATAAGAGAAATGCCAAAGTTTGCACACGTAAATAATTGTGAATTCAAAAGTTATGTTGTGCCTGGCACAATTCAACTAAAATGCTCGACTTCTCAATATACGGTGGATACAAACTCAGTCTCTGAAATCTCTGCACCTGTACCAGATTATTTATTACGAAATCGTGACTTAAAACTACCTTGCCTTAATGATTCATGGAGTAATTTCGGCATAGCCTGTTTAAGCCGCAGTGGATTTCTCCATCTGCTCAAGAAGCATTCTAATTTTTCAAAACCTGGGCCCTTTACAGGTAAGCATTCTCACGATTGTGCTACTGCGTCAGCCGAAGAAATGGCGCTCATGCTGATCTTTGCATATGCGCCCTACTGTCTGGCAGAAGGACTACATTTCTCTGGAATTTTGGCAATTCTTTTCAGTGGCATAACAATGTCTCACTTTGCGCAGTTCAACTTAACGCCTGTCGGACAGGTAACTACATATCTGTAATAGATTTTTTGGTGTGGAGAGCTTATTTATTTATATATGCAATTGTGTATTGGATCTTGCGCACCTATTAATAAATTAATTCCATTATGTCAGAAGATTAAACCAACGTCAGCATGAACGAAAGGTATAATCTCATGTGCACATAACTTTCGTGCTTACCGGCGACTCATCAGTAGGATACGATAACGCAGCGTATAACCACTATATATTTTGGTGAGGAATGTTGGATATGTTGACGTACAACTTATAATGATATTTTAAAATAACTACGTTTTAACCATGTACAGGTTAAGTATTTTGTAAACAATTGTTTCTGTACACTATACAGCCTTGCTATATATTAAATATAATAAGTTGGCTTCGAAATCGTCCTGTCGAATACTTTATATGCTTCATCTAATTGTCCAAAATTCTTCACTCAAATATATATTTAGTATAAGGCGTAAGAGCGGCTCCTAAGGTCAGTGGTCAGATAAATGTTTTTTTTATATTTTGAATTATGTTTTAGCAAAATACCATATGAATTTGAATTTTTTTGGTAAAATATAAGTTTACCTTAAAGGTAAGCACCTGAAATATAAAAGGCTCTGTTAAAGTTCTACGCGGTTTTTATTTTTATTTTTCACTTTGAGTAGTGTGTTGCCAAATTGTAGATCTTTTAACTATCTAAGAACGTACTCACTATATGCCACAAAAGGAGAAATTTCCAAATGTAAAGACATTTAATAAGTTTAATTAAATTTGGACTGCTTTCCTTTCAGCATATCTTCTTTATGGGGTCTATTTCATTTTGATACTGATGAGGAAATTAAAGCGTACTCACTTTTGATTGAGATATGTTTTGTTTAAAATTGCTTAGTTTTGTAAATATCAATTAACTAGAGTCTCGCAATGACGAAACCAACTTTTATTTTAATATTTGAACAAATTTAAGTTCTACAAAAATTTATTTCTAGGACTATATTGGTCGGCCAATAATACAACTGACATTTATTAATCAATCCGATTTGACGGTAAATCAAAACAATTATTATATAAGATCTTATGTTTATTTTATAAAGAAGCGCGATAAGCAATTAGCCGCTGATGTATTATGTCTTTGCTCTGCGCCCAGGAAAGAATGAGCAATCTTAACCATTTACACCCAACTACCGTGAAGACAATTTTCCAGGGATTGAAGTTAAGCCAGACATTACTTTTTTAGCACTGACTGTTCATAAGATATAATCTGTTCATTTAGTGTGAAAAATAATTAGTGCTACCATTACCTATAGTTAATGAATTTGTTGAAAGTGGAAAATTTGTCTAAATATTTTCTTTCAACATTGGATAGTTAGGTATATGTGAAATTTGTAAGTAAACAAAACATATCTATATTTAGTCATTTGGATTTCATTTCGAAAGAGAAGCACATAAGATTTTGCAGCTAACATACTGTGTTTCTTTACTCACACTAGCGATGTAATTTTCGCAGATCAGTCAAACTTAATTCATAAATAGACAATTGGCAACAAATAAAATTTAGCAAATTAGGATTTATCATATTGTAGGGAAACTTTAAAAGACATAATTTGTTCATTTATTATACAATTTTAATTTGCAGTATGTTTTACTTTGTTTAATTTGTTTTTTTGTATTTTTTAATTTTTACAAATTACAACGATAATCTATCTAGTTCTTTCTACATGCAAACGGTAAAATTTACATGTCAACTACAGTCAAGTCACATGTAGACAATGTTACAACAGAAATTATCCTATTAGCAATCACTGTTTATAAAATATAAACTGATCACTTATTACCGTAAGATACTTCCTGATACGTTCGTTTTTAAATTTATTCTTTTGTTTTTTAGTTTTCTTAAGTTAAATAATGTAAGCATATTTATTATACAGCGGAAGATCGTTATGTGCAAATCCAATTAGAGGGAGAGACAGAGAGAGATAAAACATCCTATTTGATAATCAATTAGGTTAAGCTTATAATTTGATGGGGGAAAAGATTTAGCAACAAGCACACCTTCGGGTTCTTTGCACATGGAAACAAAGGAATGCACTCAGACCAGTCACACCAGAAGTACGTGTTTACAAGTAGCTACTAATTAAAAGTACAACATCTGACATGATGGAAAACTTTTCATTTATTACAGAAAATTAATCAATGATACGTTTACTGATGTTTATTGGAACTGTTGGGTTTTTTAAATATCAAAAATTGAAATAATGATAGAGACTCTTATGCAACATAGAAGAAAACAAAGAGTAAATTTGAATGTTGTATTCAATAAATTTTGTTTCAAAAGTGGAATAGACAATATGCTTCAACTAACACATTTTCTGGTTCTTTTAAACTTGTAAACCAATATATTTTTTATAGAATAATCGTATTAAAATTATGTACAGACAAATTATAACGAAAAGCAGCACTAACAAAGACAGTATATGAGATTAAAAATGATTGCTTGTCGCGTTTAATTAATTCGTGGTACGATTTTTTTTAAATGCATTTTTTATGTTTTATTAACTTTTCCAATTATTAAAACAATGCAGAAATGCGTTTTAGTTAGCACAGTACAATTTTGAACAATTCAAGTTTGAAATTAAGCAAAGCACATTTCCATTCTATACTGAATTAGATTTATCTTACACTGAGTAGCAAAAAGCTTTCGCACCTTACTTAATTTAAATAACTATTGTAAGTTTGAAATAAATACCGATCACACTGTATTTGATGAGTCGAACAACGTTGCAAAATTACTGATACGTGTGATTTTAAGATCTCACACTTGATTTAATTAATTAATGGTCGGATAATTACTTAATGGCTATTTGTTTAATTATGGAAACTACTCCAATCACGAGTAGACAAGTGACAACAAGTTTATGTTGATATATAAAAATTGCATAAAAACCAATATCAGTTAAGAAGATATAATAACTTCATTCACCACAAAGAATTAATCTGTGATACCTTGTTTATAAAGGAAATAGTAAGAAATGTGTCCGTGTTATATGTTTTACCGTTGGTATAACGAAAGATTCTTGTTCTTGAAGAGCATCTATAATTTAAATGTAAACATTTTAAACATCACTACGTAGGCGAGATAATTCTGTATATGCATATTCGTAGAAAAATACTAAATTAAACAAATTCAGAACAATATATAGAGAATAACTGCATAATTATTTATGAACATTAAACTTTATTCCTTAATGTAGTAACTCATTTTGCATTTAATGTTAATTCTTTCCTGTTCATTTTCCTCTGTAGATTTGCGCGGAACAAACCTTTAAAACAATGTCATATTTAGCTGATACCTGTGTGTTTGCATACCTAGGGTTGGCCATATTTTCGTTTCGTCACGAGTTTGAACCTGCATTCGTCGCTGCAGTACTGCTGCTCTGTTTGGTATCACGAGCTTTCAACGTATTTCCGTTGGCTTACATATTGAATTGCGTGAGGAAACAGCCAATTTTACCCAAACACCAAATTGTTATGTGGTTTAGCGGCTTGCGCGGTGCAATTGCGTTCGCGCTTTGTCTTCAACTTGATAGCATTAACGATTGGAAGACACGAAGGGTGCGCATTTTCGTATACACTGCTGATATATAATAAAAACAATTTTATAAATAACATTGCGATTTATAAGTTAAATTAATACATATTATACTCAATAACCCATTAAACGACACCTGCACCATAATTTTGCAACCAAGTCAACATTGATCGAAATAAAATAGGCCAGTCATTGAGCACATCGGCTTATCCAGCAAATAGTTAGACCTGTTGCTAGGATCGGTATTAGTTTTCACAATCTCGTGGTAGGCAGAAATTATTTCCTTTAACTTAAAATTATTGTGTTTCCGACGAACTTCAGTTTTTTTGTTTACATTCTATGCATGGTGAAACTCGACATATTCTGGATCATTTTTGACGAAACAGATAAACTAGTGTAAGCATGCGCAAATAGTTGAACATGATGCTACATGCATTTTATTCTCAGTCGTGTGAGTTCATATTACGACTGAAATCCGCTATATCGATTATTTCATAAAATATTTGAATACAACTCATTTAGCAATGAAAAGTTAAAGTAACAACACTTTCTGTTACACGTCAAATACATTTCAGAGAGAAATAATGATGTAAACCTACTATAAACACACTTTATTCGAAAATTGTAACACCTTGTACTTCAGCAGATCCTTAAACTGTGGTAACGACGTTCTTCACACGGAACTTATTTTCAGTCAATACAGCAATAATCAGTCAAATTTTTCATAGTTTTCTTTTCATTGTTTAGGAAATCTAGCAGGGCGTATGCAGAATTACGTTAGATTACAAAGTATTTAGCATTGGAGATTGCAAGAATAAAAAAAGTAATATTTTTGATAGAAAAATACGAAACCGTTCGGGTGTGCATTCACTTACGCGAGCGCGAATGTGGTATTTATTTGCATCCAAAAATATTTGGCTATTTTTAGTTTGTTCAGAGTATAAGGATTTTCTGGAGTAGCAATCGTTTAATATAGTTTAAAATGAATGTTATACGCGACATAAAATTGATTATTTTGAATGGATTGTAATGAAATTTTATTTAAATTAAATCCTTTGCTTTGATACATTTTACAGGTTTTTGAAATATTATTAGGTTTTAAATAATTTTTTTATTTCTAACAATTTTCGTAAACATATGCTAAAGAGACTGCCAACCCAAAAATTCTCATATTTAAATACTGTTTGTTGCGAAGAACTAATATATATGCAAGTATGTATTAGGTTTTGCGAACCTAGTAACAAATTAGTTCAGTTGTGACCAGAAGGATAAACCAAATGCAGCATGAACGGAAAGTATAATCTCATGCACATTCGTTTCTTGCTTACTGGCGACTCATCAGTAGGAGCCGGTATTACGCCCTTTAACCACTATATATTTGGTCGAAGTATGTGGAATAATAGGACGGTACAATCTCCTACTCACACATTTCTTCACAACATATAGCGCAGATTTGATGAGCTGTAATGATTTTATTTTCATTTCGGCAGTTAGTTCAAAAGTCATGCACCTATGAGATTACTCCTGGTGACAACTGGGTCTTTAGCATAAACTTTTGGATTTGATGTTTCATTTATTTAACACTCATTTCATAAATCGTCAGACATAATCAGAAATAGTGACGCCTAGTTCAAACAACGAATAATGTGTTTATTTGTCGTATTATGCGAAATAACGCCTGAGACAAAAGTCAGAAGACTTAGACAATCAATAACAATCGGCTGCTTTACTTGAGGATAATCTACGTATTTCATGAAAACATCTACAAAATAAAATTGCCAAGCGCTAATGCTTCGTGGCGAACATTCCAATTGATTTTAAGTATTCAATAGGACATCCACTGCTTTGGGCCTAGGTTAGGGCCGATTGACCTAAAGATAAATTTGATCTGAAGATTAAATTAGACTAAACCAATATAGAAATGAAAAAAAATCATCAAGAGCTGAACATATCTATTTTAAAAATCATCTGCTTTAGTTGCAGGATTTATGTTTGCATGTCATAGTAAAACCTGATGAAGCAAAGTATAGAAACATTACATCTGAGTTCTCATCAATACCTGAGCAGTAAACGGTTTTGAAAGCAGGGAAAGGAAATCATGAAACACAGCAATTGTTTGAGCAAAAATTACTTGATCAAAATCAAAAAAAAATTATTCTCTGGATGACTATATAATTGCATTAGTTGGTGAGCTCGTCGTCACACAGTATCCAGGATGAAAAATAAAATAAACCACATAATAGCAAAACTTATTTGATTTTATTACTGCAGTGCAACTACATGATTGGTGGAGCTAATTGTGGAACACAATTTTGTATTGAAATTTACAGACAAAAAATTTTTTAATATAGAAATCGATTTCTTCATAAAAGTAGGCAATTTTGTACATCGTGTAAAAAACGCCAAAGTTAATTTCCTTATAGGTATTACAATTATTACAATCGGTTATGGGGGAAATTCCGTGTTCGCTGCTTTTTAGACAAAAGTTGAACAAATGTGCTGGTATTCATAATTAATTTATGCAGTTATATTTCTGGCCCACGTGATCTGTATATCATTTTCTTTGCTAGATTCATTGCGTTACTTTAAAAAGTACTCAAGTTGGACATCTTAAATGATTATCTGAAATCCTTCTTAACTTTGCAGAACTTGAATCAAGTTCAGTATCTACAATTAATAATATTTGAATTGAAACATATTCACGATTGTACTAAAGATGCAATGAACGGATTCATCCCAAGGGACAAATGTTATTAATTTGTTGCTTTCACAGTAGCAAAATTCCGCCAAATCCTGACCGGAGGGTGATTGATCCTCAAAGTGCTTAGTTAAATTTATATCATTGAGTTAACATATGCCTCAGTTTGATTTCACGAGTCTCTGCTATCCCTATGAGATATAGCTACGATGTGATGCACTGGTTTTTTTCAGGCATTTTGGTAGTATACGTATTGTCTGTAGACATCGATGACGCAATTGTATAAAATATTGTTGCTAACAGCTGAAAAATACAGGATTTATGAATTAAAATGTCTCGTCTTCAAATGTAATTTTTTACATCACGAATCAGACTGCTATCTAATAGCATATAATTAAATTCTTTGAAGCGAATAAATAACTGTGAAAATCATTGACTAACAACAATTGTATTACAATTGAACTATACCTTTTTAGGTACTTGTTACAACTACTCTGATAGTTGTATTGACTACGACGATCATAATGGGTGGAGGGGCATTGCCCTTTATCAAATATGTTGAAAGTCACTATGGCAAAAAGCACAATAGAGGAAGAAAATGCTGCGATAGAAGCTTAGACAGTTCTGAGGAACATCAGTTGAGCAACATCGATTCTTTCAGAAGCATTGAGGACAACAATTGCTTTAACTACAACGAGGAGCACGAAAATGAAAGTAAAATAGAAAAGGTTTCTGTAAATGAAAACAAACTGGAAAATGACGATCGTTTCAGCACTGCCAACAATATCTATGCTCCAAATCAGCCAGATCTACGCGATATACCCACGTATTCGCTACATTTAACTTGTGAGAGAAGTAACTCTGCATTAGGTCCGTACTGATTATACTGTTGCTTGTTTGCATGCTAATCTAAATGTTTTATTTAAAGTTAGAACGATACGCATTAATTTTATTAAATTCTTACAAGTGTTTTCAGTTAATTTACAAATAATATCAAAAGTGTTGCATGATATAATTACACTTAACAGTAATTATTGAACCATCGTTGACTCCACGCGAATTTTAATCATGTTCCTGTAAATACGGTTTTTGCAATAGACATTGCGTGAAATTGGTTACTTGATCACACTAAACCGCATTTAACAGTTATAATTGAACCATCATTGACTGCGCTAATTTTGATTACGATCCTGTAAATAAAGTTTGCGCAATATTCCAAAGATGCAATATAATTCGCGAAATTGGTTACTTGATTACATCACACCGTAAGCACACAATTTACAATAGATATGAATGAGTGAACATATATAGAATCCTATTAGCTCTCTGGACATATTTGAAAGGCACGATAAATTCCGCTTTCTTTATAACTGATTTTTAAGGGCCAAACAGACATAGAGGAATCATCAGGACTTCAATCTGATTTTCAACTGTGCATAATTTAAACATAATATAATTATAATTATAATTATAACTAATTGCCAAGTTGTATATATCATTTTGATATTACGTGGTCTAATCCATGTAGTAATATAATGCCAAATCGGTTTGAAGTATTGCATAGGACAAAATATACACTTTTTAAATGCATTGTGAAAAATGCATCATTTAAACTATTTTTAGACGAAAAAATAGATTTATACATTTATGGAAAAAAACTAAATTACAAAATTTCAAAGTTTTATTGAAATTGAAACAATACAATGTAGTCCTATCGTGGCAATTTTTAATTTGCAGGTGTGCAAGATCTAGAATCTTTAATGAAAAATGCTTAATAGTATATTTTATTCTTAACTTAGTACGAAATTGTTAAATTAACAGATATAAAACAAATTTTCTGAAACTATTATCATACACCCACTCCAAAATCTTCGTACCATTTATTGATTTTACTTCGATTGACATTCTGGCCGTGTTTATACAAAATCTGCGTTCAATAATACCGTAATTTCATGTCTAATAACTGTTTTCGTTGGAACAGAAAGAGACTATTAAAAATGGATTAGCAGAGCCCAGCCCAATATCCAATAAATATTTAAGAGATTTAATTTGTTGCGAAAAATTCTGGACCTACAACGTTTTTTAAAAAAAATCATATAAGAGAAGAACGTTTCAACATCTGGATGTATCAAATTACCACGCGTTAATTCGCAACCTGTTTCGCAAATTGAACTAACTGTCTTTTATGAAAAGCCTTATGATACGAAAGCAGCCAAAATCGTGTTAAAACGTCTTTACACTTTTGACAAAAGCATCTAATTAGTTGGAATGTATGTCGTTAGACGCCAAGGTCGCATGCAGTGTATATCATTCCGTATCTTAACAAAAAGGTTCCGCTTCACAGACATAATTTGTAGAGTAAAGCAAGGAAAGTTATAACTAGCCAACGTTACCACAAGCCTGCAATATAAACGGGACTGTTGTTGGTTCGAGATTTTAGAACTTCATTTAAAAAATATTTATTACTGCTCGCGTCATAATCTATTGCATACATTTAAAACATTTACATAAGAGGAAGGAAAATTTCAAACAAAAAATTTCAGTTGTGAATGCAATGATTAGCTTACTTACTTATAATTTTAATGATTACAAGAAATATTAAAGCTTTCCCTTTTATTGTGGGAAATTGCCAATGCTTCCTGAGACGTGTATAAATTTGGTTTCAATTTAAATCTTATTGTTACATAATATTCCGGATATGTTTTAAAATATCTTAACGAAGACAGGGAATTTTAGTAATTGGTCGGTGTGACATTAAAATTTTAGTGCATTTTTGTTAGGATACAAACCTGGGGCATATAACCTCGCTTCAGTTATTACTCTATGTCTGTATTTAAACGTCAATAAGAAAATATTGTCCCAATAGCTGAAAAATACGAAACCATAAAGCTTTTTTTACTATAAAGTAATAATCAACCAAGATAAAGTAATTATAGAAACATTAAATGACCTAGTCTTTTTACGCAGGTAAATATTTGAGATATGAATTTAAGGGAACTTAAACGTTAATCAACCGATTAAATGAGACTAATATTCGTAAAATTCAATCTCAGATATTATAGAACCAAAACAAATTGAAGAATATTTGTAAAATAATGTTTGTGCAGAGTTATGCAAATTTAATAATCCGTTAGTTGCTAATTTAATTTTTGAAGCTGGATGAATAATAATTTTGATTTAAAGCAAAAATGATCGGTTATATATATATATATATATATCCCACAAAAGAAACTTAGTAAACAACCTAGCGAACAGAATCAGAAAGATCTGCTCTGAACACAAGATTGAGGAAGAACTGGGCTACCTCAGGAATATTCTGCTAATGAACAACTACCCAGAGCGGTTCATTGATGTCAACATTAGACCACGGCAAATTCGTACTAGAGAGGACACTGGCAAGCAGGTTTTCCTAAACTTACCATTTAGAGGCGACATACCAGCCTCAATAATTGCACGGCGGCTGAATAGAATAACTAAGGACAACTTTCCCAGTGTTAAAGTTAATATGACATTCAGTACACAGAGAACCATGAGGTTGGATGCCAAAGATCAATTGCCAATTCTCACCAAATCATTCATAGTCTACAAATTCTCATGTATGTGCGGTAGCACATATATCGGACGTATGGAGAAGCAATTGATAAGCAGAATCCAGCAACATTTGCTACAGAAATTGATTAACAAAGGCTTGGCACCGTCAGGAAAATCAGCTATTTCCGATCATATTTTGGCAACGGGGCACCCTGTCAATTCGACCAATTTCACAATTCTACACAAAGCAAAATCTGAAAAATTACTTTTTATCTACGAAGCGCTTTACATAAAACAACAAACACCTGAACTTAACATTCAAAAGTTTCATCAACATGATATCCTTATCGACTGGCCAAGGATAACAAAATTCAACAACAATATACTAGTACCCAGCCAAGAACCAACAGGCCCTCGATTAGAATCAACAAACGTACAATCGGATTGGCAACAAGGTGAAGTTGAGATAACAGAGGCGCATACGATGACAGAAGTCTCCAAACAGTGTGAGCGCTTAACAAGACAATCAACATTAGCGTTGTTACCAAGCGAAAATAGCACTCTCGCGCAGCGGGGTGAAATAATTAACTATACTGGGAAAAACAGCACTTGTATAGATAACAGTGAACAATTTGCACAAATGGCTAACTCTCAAGTTATCAAAACAATCATGACAAGATCTCAGACATCACTTCGCAATACTGCGAGAATGACCTTTACATGCAAACACACATACACAATACAAACACAAACGCATACACACTCACCTACTAGTCAAAACAAGAAACAGCAGTAATAACCAGTCAGATCTGTCACCAAAAACATAACCAATTAACAACCCAAAATGTATAAATATGTATGATTGTATAAGAGACGTTTAGTATTCACGAAATAAATGGCCATTATCCTCTTAGTTATTTGTGTGTTTTTCTTCCTAATTATAAGAATACTGTGTTAATTAAAACGGCATGGATATATATATATATATATATATATATATATATATATATATATATATATATATATATATATATATATTCATTGTACCCTTCATGTGTGCAAAAACAAAAAATAATTATCACATATAGAAAAGGTTTCTTTCGCATAGTCTCCTCAAATATCTACTAATGAACATAACTTTACATATAAATTGGAAAGCAAAACAAGCTAGAAATATGTGAACATAGAGAGTGTGAAAAACGGAAACCAATCAGTTGTGTGCGTCACATCCAGTTAAAGCTCAATGCTTGTATGTGCTTCTTCTTCACTCATTCGAGTAATTAACAGTCTGGTCGATCGGCCTTCGTAAGTTGATCGACAACTTGCGCATGTATATTGGTAAATAATATTTGATATCGACATTAACGGCTGTTTCTCTTTGATTGCTGGTAAGGGCAAGTGTGTTACCCTAAATAACACTCGTAGTTTAGCTGCATTAAATGTGCGTGTTAATGCTGCTTCAACTTTCTTTTGTGCCATTCGGGAAACTGCATCCCCCTTAAATGGGATGTTTAGGTAGACTGTTTTCTTTTCTGGCCCATAATACATCTGTTTCTGTTTAATTCCCGTTTCAATAATTGATTCAATTAATTGTCTAGGATAGCCATTAGACATTAAATTGTTAATTGCTTTATTATATTCATTTTCTTTAGAATCTTGACTAACCAACCTGTCAATTCTTGAAAAGCAACCACGAACTGTTGATAATTTATATTGAAATGGCACAAAACTGCTGTAATGCAAATACTGTGCAGACCATGTTGGTTTATGGTAAATTGTTCTGTTTAATTTACCATTAGTTTCTTTCTTTAATAGTACATCTAGGAAAGGCAGACAGTCATCTTCCTCGTGCTCTGACGTGAAGCCGATATTCTTATGTGCTTTGGTGAAACTTTGGAAGCAAATGTTCGTTATTGCGATGACCTGTTCTTAAGTGATGAGAAATCTACAAACAGACTGATGGTGTCGCAATGGGAAGTCCCTTATCTCCAGTGTTGGCTGAGATTTTTCTAGGGCACCTAGAGAATACATCATTAAAGAGTGACATAAGTAAATGTGCTCAATATATACGGTACGTGGATGATATATTTCTTGTACTTAAGAACAGGTCGCAATCACGAACATTGCTTCAAAGTTTCAACAAAGCACATAAGAATATCGGCTTCACGTCAGAGCACGAGAAAGATGACTGTCTGCCTTTCCTAGATGTACTATTAAAGAAAGAAACTAATGGTAAATTAAACAGAACAATTTACCATAAACCAACATGGTCTGCACAGTATTTGCATTACAGCAGTTTTGTGCCATTTCAATATAAATTATCAACAGTTCGTGGTTGCTTTTCAAGAATTGACAGGTTGGTTAGTCAAGATTCTAAAGAAAATGAATATAATAAAGCAATTAACGATTTAATGTCTAATGGCTATCCCAGACAATTAATTGAATCAATTATTAAAAGGGGAATTAAACAGAAACAGACGTATTATGGGCCAGAAAAGAAAACAGTCTACCTAAACATCCCATTTAAGGGGGATGCAGTTTCCCGAATGGCACAAAAGAAAGTTGAAGCAGCATTAACACGCACATTTAATGCAGCTAAACTACGAGTGTTATTTAGGGTAACACACTTGCCTTTACCAGCAATCAAAGAGAAACAGCCGTTAATGTCGATATCAAATATTATTTACCAATATACATGCGCAAGTTGTCGATCAACTTACGTAGGCCGATCGACCAGACGGTTAATTACTCGAATGAGAGAACATTGCAACTTAAACGCCTGTTTTAAATCAAATGGTGAATACACGTCTGCTATTGCGCAACACATCATCGAAACATCGCACGTATGTTCTCCAGACGTAGCATTCAAAGTAATTACTAAATGCAAAAACAAAAGGGAGCTAGCCACATACGAAGCCTTATGGATAAACAAATTGCAGCCGGATTTATGTAAGCAGAAGAAGCACGTACAAGCATTGAGCTTGAACTGGATGTGACGCACGCAATTTGATTGGTTTCTGTTTTTCACACTCTCTCTATGTTCACATATTTCTATCTTGTTTTGCTTTCCAATTTATATATAAAGATATGTTCATTAGTAGATATTTGAGAAGACCATGTGAAAGAAAATTTTCTTATATCTGATAAAATTTCTTTTTGTTTTTGCACACAGGAAGGGTACAATGAATTTTATTAAAGCTCGCATTTTATATATATATATATATATATATACATATATATATATAATTAAGTTTTACTTATGATTTTGATACTTGGATTTGGAGTATAATTCATTCTGGTATATATTAAAAATGAAAATGTCTTACCTCTTTACACAATAAACAATCACTTATTGCGAAGGTGGTTGGAGCAACAATTCCAATCTTGCTTAGAAACTTGAAATTGTATTAAACTGGTCGTCGAACAACATAGATGTTAGAGTTGCATATACAATTTTGATTTCCGTAATCATGCACTTCTGTTCGATTCGCAATTTTCAGTTTGCCGTCGTACTCTGATGATGATTGGTACGCGTAAACGCGGTAGATTCTTTATTGATTGTTTTAACATTTAAAGCACAATAAACCAGTTTCATGTGCAAGAGTTTTAGCTAAATATTAGGCAATTTTTATCTTTTTTTATAATTATCGATTCCTTGTCAATTCATAAATAATGTTTGAGATTTGCTTTATAGAATAACAAAATCAAGTAGTTGTAAATGACGCTAACAAAAGTACACTTGCTTACAAATGTGCGCGTATCTGCAGGCTTTCGTTCACATTAAGTTTTGGGAATTTATTTCAGTTTTTGTAGAATATATTATGACCTGATCTTCATAAGTTTGCTTTCTTAATTACCCATTCAAATATACGATTCATCTCGTGCGTCAGGCAGTAGACACTGAACAGATGAAAATTATTCATCAAATAGAGTTTCTTTTAAAACTGCTTTCTGGATGATTTTCTATAACATTACGCCGCATGGTTTTATATATTTTAATTTATTAAAACATGCAATATTCGATAAAGCTTGGATATATAGAACTAATTTTTCTAAACAATAATCGAAATTTAATATTTGCTAGACGCCAGACGTTTAAGCGAAGTTTTGATTATTTTACTGAAATTAAAGATTTAACATTGATATATTGTCAGTAATGATGCATCACTTTAGATGTCATATAGGATATTAATTTTTGAGGAGTATAGTAAGTGACGTGAACTTATAATTCGTTTTTATTTACAATTTTCATAAAGAATAACATTTTATCTAGCACGTCGCACAAAATTGAAAGCCTATTGTAAGCTATAAACAACGACGAGACTCTCTCTCATAATCATCATCAGAGCATGGTGGCAAACTTTCCAACAAGGATTAAATCACAGTTCATATATAAATTATGAAAATTGAGATATTCAGCTTCCATTTTTAAAAGTTCCACACACATTGAACTTTACTGGGAATTTCGGTTGCACCACTTCTATGCAGTCACGTGCATGAAATTTGGAAGATTTCTAAAAATTAACATTAATTATACAATGAAACTGTCATTGTGCGAGGGATTAGAAATAATGGGATTGCTACTTACCTAAGACTGGCAAGTTTGATTTAATGAATTGTTGTCAACACCCACACAATCAGAGTTTGTTTCACTTTATTCAATGTTTTTTAAAGGGCAAGATGAATCTTTTGGATTAGTAACAATATAATTAATGTCAAAAAATTGCTATAAACCCAAATAACATAAATTAAAATATAAACGATTGATAGTTGAGGATAAGTTATTTCACAAATTTAGATCAGAATAGCTAGCTCGTATTTTTATTCATGAGATCAGTTCATATTTATACGGTAAAGGCTTCGTTTAACGATAGTGCAATTCATGATAATAAATAGCCCTCCCTTTAGTTTTTAAATAAACCTTTCCTCCCATTGATGTTTCGTACATATTACGGATTTCACATAAAGATTACATTTAATTTTCTATTTTGCGTTTATATAACTTAACTTATTTTTTTATTTTTAGTTAATTAAATGACCCATGAGAGTGCGTTTACAAAACACATATCCGCCAAACGAGGCTATATCAACGAAATAATTGCCATCATTCTAAGAAAAACGATAAATTCAAATGATATGATGCTCATTTAATTTGATTTATAAACCTTTCACTTTCTCAGACACAGAAGTTCTTCAAGTATTCCATCGTGAGAGGTAATTTCAACTATTTTAAACAAATAAAACCTTTTTATTCGTCTTCAGTCACGAATCACCTAACTTGTGTATGCTGCCTTGTAAATGACCTATTAATTGCAATTATGATCGATTAATTGAAATAATATTTTTTAATAACACAAACATTAAACGTTAGTACGGAGTATCATTTGAAGTGCCATTCAGATGGGTCAAGAAATAAATGCATTCGACTGGCAGAAATAAAAAACGAAACGTTTTGAAAGTTTCGTTCAAATATGTAGGCATCATGTCGAAACCAGTGGAATAGATATCTCAGAAAGGGAAAATGTAATGCCACGCACAATATTTTTAACGACTAAATTGTTAGCTTTAAAATTGCATGTTTTTTTGCGTCAGAAACACAATACTGCTAATGAACAATTTCAGCACTTTTCAAACATGTTCTTATTTGAGGAAATACATTTCAATATAAAATTTTATTGAACATGAAATTTCTTTATATTAAATTTGTTTTACATAATATATATTGCTTTATTTCCTTTTAACGTGTCTATGAAATATTTAAACATAACAATGCAAAAAACATCTTTTGTGTACAATATCTGTATTCAATAAATAGTACCTCTGTTGAACGGTTCTGCATTTCTTTGTTAAAGTTACTGTAAATAAAACGTTATCTATTGCAATGAAACTATATAGTTTTTTATCGACAAATTTAAAACTATTTCACAAATGATAACAAACTGAAAGAAAAACCGACGGAAATAGAAAAAATATAAAAGAGTTTAAATGAATGCTTCAAATATTTCAATCTTGATAAAAAAATGTTGCAGCCAATTCTCAATATATAAAGCCACACGATAGTGATGAAATTATCCTAATTATACAAATGGGTAGGATCCGAGTCTTGTTTGGCAATGAGCATACAGTTGCTATTTATATGTAGAATTACGTCTTTACATCTAATGACTATGTGTGTTTTATAAACTGGGATGCGAATAGGCATCATTTATGAAATATATATGGCCGAAATTGGCAACGAGTCTAGAACAACTTTTTTATGTAGAATTATTTTTATACAAATACACAAAGCATTTTCTACCCAATATGAATATGGAAACTACATTTAAAATCACACAGTATCTCTTTCGCTCTATTTTGTCAAATTCTTTTAAAGGAATTATTAAAAAAATCGAGTTATGAATAGACGGCATACAAGTCCACATTAAATAGGATGCACGAAGCATCCCTTTAGCCCTAACGTTCCAACTAACCATTCGTAATCTTTCCTTATAGAACAGATACCATGTTATATGGGGAAGTGGAATTCAAATGAACATTTATATAATTAAACAACATTATTTTCGCAGGCGGTGATAACAATTGACTGTAACGTTAGGACTAAAGAGACGGTATATAGGCTCCACCTAAAGGAAAAGCTAAACAAGAAATATTAGTTAGTATATAACAGAAACTTGTGTGTAGTGTGCGGCCGGGTGGCTCAGAGATTATAAATCCAGATTCCAAAGCACATGTGCTCAGTTTCGAGCCCTGTTCGTGACAAATTCTGGGTTGTACGTGATGAGTTCTAAAAAAGTACTAAACCGGTCTACTGGATGAATTTCCTTATCTACACTATTCAATTCTCAGTTTATACTGATATGTGTAAATAATTAATGGATCAGGTGCTTATATCAAGACCGCAACCTTGATTGTAATAATTTTTATCACGGCTCGCGCAATCAATGGTCGTTTAATTAGGTAGGGAAAGTTATCTGGTGGTTGGTCTCTTGACAATGTCAGCTACATCATATGTAAATACCCAAGCCGAACACTATTGATCTCACATGTGCTTCATTCCTTTTCACCTTTATATAGTAAGTTAAGGCATCCAGGTTTTATATAAGCTTTGCAATTAATCACGGCGGGTTTTATTATATCATTATTTTTATATCTATCTATAAAATGTTGTTGGTAACACTCAGTCATTAGCGTGCTACGCAAACCATCCAATTTAGTCTGCAAAACGTCCGTCAAAAAAACGCGCGTGTTCTTTATAAGCTTCTTTCCAATTCAATAGGCGCTAACTATCGAATAGAAATTATTGTGTTGCTCAAGTTTTCTTATTTAAAATGTCGTCAGATCTACGTTTAGCCAACAAACAAGTAAATCTAGAATATCATCCTCCTCGTTTACAATTGTAAATCTAATAATCGGATGCCATTCATTAATTTATTAAGCAATCCTCCGGCATTCGCAGGAATATCACAAACCAACTAAGAATCATAAACTTAACGGTTATATAGTTCCTGTTACCTTATAAATATAAGTTATATCTTCCCAACTTGCACATAAACATAGCTGCTATGATGATGGACAGAGCTGAATCCATTATTAGACCATCTTTCTGTTTGTATAGTTAAGCATTAATAATGAATTTAATACCTTAATAACATAATTATAACAACCTCTCTAACTACAACCCTACTTTCGTTACTATTTGACCTTATTTGCCAGAGATGTTAAATTGTTTTTTAATAAACAAATAACTTTCTTTTTAACGTAATCAGTTTCTTCTTAGATAAATTAATCACAAACATGTTCTGATAGCACAGTTTTTTATTAAATTAATTTTTCAGAAAATCAATATTTGCTTGTTTGGTTTAACAAAAACACATAATATGACAAAAGTTTAAATACTTGAATGGCGCAATAATAAAGGTACAAGTAAAACTTTAAGTAAACCTTTCAACTGTGCTCAGATGTGATATTTGTTTGAATCTGACATTCTGCCATAGAAATTCCAGAGTGATGAAAGTATTCTCTGTTATATTTTCCTGTTTCATGAAAATCGAACGCGGAAATTTTAGAGTTTTGTAACAATGTTTGCTTTTGCTCATATATTTAATTAATTTTTAATGGCTATCTACAAAGGTAGAAAGATGATTTAGGAATAAGTTTCGCTCTGGCCCCATCATGAAATTTATGTCTATGTTAAAATTGGAAAAAAGTAATGACAATTCTAAAAATCAAGTTTTCAACCTTGAAATAAACACCAATTTCATAGTATTCAAACATTCGAACAACAGAGCAGCACAACCCGTCTGTCACACGTACAGCCGAGTTTCCACGATCTATGATCATCATCAGAGTAAAGCGGCAAACTGACAAACAAGGATAAAATCGCAATCCATATGCATAGAAAGAAAAATTAAATGTACGGCTCTCAACTCTAGTAGTCTCGCATTCATGGAACACGACAGAAAATTTCGGCTGCGTACTTTCTTTGCGGCCATGAACAACGTCTACAACGGCTTTTACCTAATGTGTATACGTTGTACAATTACACAATCACGGATTGATTTGTATATGCATAATAGCAATATCGCATATTAAGACTAATTGAATTTTATTAAACTAGAATGCGAAAAGGCAACAGTTAGGCAGCCCAATTTGGGAAAGTGCATATTATTCATTCATATATGTAGAATTAATAAATGACAAATTTTGGCTTTGTGTTGGTTATAAAATTGGTGTGAGATAATTCAGTATGAATAGAAGGTACAATTTCATGTGTACATTCGTCTATTGCTTACAGGCGACTTATCTATAGGAACCGTTACTACGCACTGTAACAACTTTATATTTGAGTGGGTGCTGGTGCAATGGCAACCTTGATTTAAATAAATTAGCAAACTGCTTATCTACTCTATTATTAATCATAAATCCATAATATTTTTCTATCGAGCTAATCTGCTCAATTTATTACAATGTTATTTCAGCCTGTGATTCGAAGTTTAACTTAATTTTTCCTTCTGTGGGGTTCATTAACAAATGGGTTCGTTTGAGTAACCGGGTGACTATTTTTGCAATGGTTTCCAAAATAGATGGAAAATACATGTAACTATATTATTTTAAGTAATTTTCTATATATTGAATATATTCAGAATTTATAAATGAAAAAATTATTTTTTTAAATTCTGTATTATAATAGGTTTTGTTTTATCAAAATATTGCACGATAAAAGTTAAAGCTTCCAAAAAAATAAGTTTTATTGCATAAATAAAACGTAAATTGGAATAATGTTACTGTCTAAATCTAATTATCAGTATTAACTAAGGTTATATCTAAAGAGATCTGGAATTTAATTCGTATAAAAATGTCACATTGCGATACTGATGAAAAAATGAAAACATGATATAAACACCTGACCCATTAATTACTTACATATGTCAGTATAAACTAAGAATTGTATAGTGTAGAAAAGGCAATTCACCCAGTAGATCGGTTTCGTCCTTATTGGGGACTCATCATGTACTGGCCAGAATTTGCCACGGACAGAACTCGAAACTGGGCACGTCTGCTTCGGAATCTGGTGCTCTAACCACTGAGCCATCCTGCCGCATGTCATTTCGAACAATCTGTGAACTATGCTCAACTTATCCTCATTTTTTACAAAGCGCACATTTGATTTTAATCCAAATTGCAAATAATGTTATTTTGTTCGGTTTAATATGAAATAGCTATCCTTCAAATTCTCTTATGACAAATGAACAAATATGAAAAATACCGTTGGAACTATTTTTTTACATAAATGTACTCGACAGAATATGTACTGTTTAAAAGAAAGTGAACCACTGCGAATGATAACTAAATGGGTTAAATGGGAATAGAGTGTAATGAAATATTTAAAAATATATCTTGAGGCTTATAATTAATTAAGTCACAAATGCAGGAAAGTCATTATATTTCGATTAATTATTTTTATATTGGTGTAATGAGTTCTCGCTTTGCGAAGCATTACTTAAATAATGATTTCATGGGTATTTAAGAGTATTGATTAAACTAATCTGTATTCATACAAAGGATAAATGACCCATGACGAATTTTGAATACCCTAGGAGCTAAGTAATTATTTAAACGTTTTGATCAACACTGCGTTAGACATGCTTTTTCGCTTGACTATTAATAGAATAGATTTCGTTAAACCAAAACGTGTCAGAACGTGACCAATCAAAAGATCGTAAAGATCGATAGTACATGTTTGCAAAATTTATTATCAGAAGGCTAGTGCTTACGAATTAAATATACAGATATCGAACTATCTTCTATAGCAATGCATTGAGATTAATTTAAAGTTTACCGTTTGAGAAAGAACACATGACAACATTTAACACGATGTCCGTGAATTATAATAGACAACAGATATTTGCGCTGGATTTTATTGAGGTAGCATAATAAAATGCAACGAGATAACATTTTCAACAATGCAATTTAAAATGAATATAATCGGAGCTTAGAGACGGGGATTCTCCTAAATGCAGAACACTAAGCATTTTCCCCAAAAGCTATCCGTTAAAACTAGCCGTTGTTCTATAAATAAACATATCTAGCATAAATAATACATAACTATAACTTTTAAGAAAGGCAGGGATGCAATGATTTTGGAGCCAAGCAACTTTAAACTAGAAAATAAATAAGGAAATGTAAATAATTTCATGTCAAATTTGTTACATTTAGCCAGAGGGACATTTGACAATGATGGAAAGTTATTGTCATTTAAATGGTCTAAATAGCTCAAGAGTAAAATATGTTTATTATTGTAATACATATGTTTATGTATGGTATAAGAAAATAATTTAATAATTGCCAACGTTGAGATCGAATGAAATTATCTTGCTGAAACAAATTGCTTCACATTTGTTCATCTGGTCGCTAGTAATCAATTATTCATTAAATTAATGTGGTTGATAATGATTGATTCAAACCAAACAAATAAAATCAATTTAAACATTTATCAGACACCCATCTATCAAAAACTGCAGTCTTCGATTAAATGGGCGTGCGTTTGGAAGTTAATGTAGAAGCAAGAAAAGTTTTTAACAAAATTACTTAAATGATGGTTTAATATAAACATCCATCTATATTTATGAGTGTAAATAAAACAAAATCATATATATATATATATATATATATATATATATATATATATATAATCAAATTCCAATGATTATTAAATAATTATATATGCTTTTCGAATGCGAGCCCTGATAAAAGTCATGGTAACCTTTCCATCAGCAAAACAAAAAAGAATTTTTATCAGATGCAAGAAAGAAAGTTAAATCGGCATCTACAAGCACATTTGAAGAAACTAAACTACGAATGTTATTTAAGGTAAATCACTTGCATTTACCATCAATTAAAGAGAATCAGTCGTTAATCATGACCTCAAATATTATTTACAATTATACCTGTGCAGTTATTTGATCAACTTACATTGACCGATCGGCCAGATGGTTAATTACTAGAATGAATAAATAGTGAATATATGAATATCTTCGAAACTTCATTTGCATGATCTCCAAACGTACCATTTATGATAATTAAAAAATTGAATAAGCAGAAATGAGTTAGCCACAGATGTAGCTTTATGGATAAACAACTTGCGGTCGGATTTATGCACACAGTGAGCTTGAAATGTAGGTGATGCACAAAATTAATTGGTTGTTCCTTTTCTTCACACTATTTTCGAGTTTACATTTTGTTTTGTCTGTCCTTTCAATATAAATAATAATATGTACATTTTTTGATACACGAGATAATACGAAAAAAGCGGTTCTTGGACATGACAAATTTCTTTTTCAGTTTGCATCTGAAACGCATTCTATGAATCCTATGTGCATATAAATAAATAAATATATATATATATATATATATATATATATATATATATATATATATATATATCGTACATATTAGAAGTTATAATACATTTAGTATTACGTTTTACGTGCATTGTGGATAATTATCAAGAGAATACCAAATCACGAATTACAATCTTCTATTTCTTTACAATCCCTGTCTAGCTTTGATTACAAATTACGAAAGTTAGACTCGTTATAGCAGGTTATTCAGATTGTAGTGTTGCATGCTTATTTCTTTGTGCAATTTTTGTCACTATGACTGATGGTTGTGAAGCCGTATGCGTAGTAGTTTTTACTTTCGTTTGCGGCCCAACTGAATCAATGTTTGTCAACGCTGTACTATTTCGTGTTCGCGCTTGCGTGGATGCTAGTAAATTGTTGTTAATTTTTTGTAAGTGTTTGCCAGTCGTGTAAAACATCATGTTGGTGGATCTTTTGAATGTTTAGGTCGAAATATTATTATTATATGTAAAAGTTTTCATATATGAATTATAGTATTCTGACTACGGTTTGTGCTGAACTAAAGAAATTGTCAAATAATCTGTTCTCCGTTTCAAATATATACTCCAAAATAGAATTAATTTTCCCTCCGCGCCCGTTATTTTTTATCAATATTTTCGTTAAATGTAGCTGGGTTCTGGTGATCAATTGCTTTTCCTTACGCCAAGCTTATATGCTATCGAATATACATGAAACTGTGTAGAATATGAACGATTTGAACAAAATTTGCAATTGATCCTTAACATCAAACCTAATGATCCTCTTTGTGATGAATTTGATGTTACGATTTGCAATAATGAAATTTGCAATAATGATTCGAATTAATCGCCCTGCATTTAATGAGACCGGAAAATGACCTCTGAATCTTAAATTTTGTTTGTGGATACATGTGTTTGTACGAATCAAATCTAAGAATTGCTCCGGGAATTTGTATATTAGCAAAAGCTCTTCCTCGAAATTTTTTTTCAGAGCACATCTTTCATATTCAGATTGCAATAAATTTACTGCTCATTAAAAATAATTCACCATATTTTGCGTTTACCAAATTGCTATTATAGAGAAACGTTTTGTCTTTCTTTCCTTAGAGAGTTAATTTAACCTCTGGATCGGATTCTGTGGTCTGCTTCTAGAATTGGCTGAATCTTTCGTTTCTGAAATGAAAATTATTTGAAAATCCATATACATTTATTAAAGTATGCACTAGTGAAGTTGCATGTATATGCCTGCCAGAAGAAATGCAATGCAGCTTCTCATAGCTACACATATGATGTTCAAATTTAAATTGCACGTTTTTGTACATGTATATGTGAGTTAATGTAGAAAAGTTTGTATTTTTGAGACTCATTCATGACCAATTCACACATGTGAGTGATTTTGTCCACTAGAATATACATAAATAAGGATAAAACGCCAACTGATGCCATTTCTCCTTCAATTCGTCTACTGGTTCCAGAGAGTCTTCAGTGGTGTTTGTGTTTATAACAGTTGTAGATGTTGAAGCAATTTCCGAAAAATCTGAACCAGTTTATATTGTGGTGCTTGGATAAGAAACGTTATAAGCCACATTGTGTGGGCTCGTTCTAGTTGGACGCACTCTCTCACTGTGTTTGTTCCGATAAGTTTCACTTCTTTAAATTTCTTCTAAAAATCCTGATACCTGTTCGAAATCAGCCATTGATTATAAAACGGTTTTTTCTCTATTTATCAAAATAAAGCCGATTGTTTATTCAATATTTTTGAGTAATCTTTCTCATAGTCGTCTGGTTTGAATATTTCTTGTTCATTTATAAACACTTTCATGGACACACTATAAGAATAGGCATAAAGGTGTATGACTTCATGTTCTTTGTTGGGAGTGGGAGGTCCTATAGTTATTTATGATTGCAGTTTCCTTCTTACCTCTATATCTTTTATTTTAATGACTTGGCGGTCTTTGAAATTATTTCCGTTTAGTTCTTCTGCGCTAACTTACACAACTTTCATTATTGTTCATGAAATAATTCTGAGGCGATTCCTATTTTAGAAAAAAGGATACCATCAAACACGCTTTCCTTAAATTAAAATTTTAAGGCGACCTATCAGCCTCAAAGATTGCACGACCGTTAAATCTAAATGCTAGGGCAAATTCACTTATTGGCAAAGATAATTTCACCGTAAGCACACACAGAATCATGGGTTTGATGCTAGAAATAGATTACCAATTCTATGCAAGTCGTTCATGGTCAACAAATTTTGACGCATGATCGGTAACTTTTTGATTTAATGCATGGCAAAGCACTTAATCAACGGAATTCATCAATATATACGACAGAAATTAGTTAAAGAAGACCCGGCGCTGTCTAGAGAAGTCACCTAATTTAGAGCATATATTTGAAACGGATGACAAAACCTATTAAATTATTTCTGAGAAATGAATATTCATATACGAAGTCCTTTATATAAAACTACAACAATCCAGCCTAAACATTCAAATGTTCCACAAGCATGATATTGTATTCACCTGGTCTCGAATCGCACAAAATAACCTCAATTTACAAACATCCAGGCTAACCCCATCATACATTAGACTACCGTCAACAAACATTTAATAAAAATAATTTTAACTAAGTTTCCTAACATGATTCAAACACCTGATCCGTTATGTACATATATTTTGCAATATAAACTAAGTATTGTACTTTGTGTAAAAGGTATTTCATCCAATAGATCGGATTCGTACTTATTAGGAACTCATCACGTACTGTCCAGAATTGTCTACGGCAGAGCTCGAACATAGAGCCCGTCTACTTTGGAATATAGTTCTTTAATCACTCAGACAACCAAAGCAGACTCGCCCAGGTTGGAGTCCTTTCCACGTCAAATTCTGGACAGGTCGTAATGAGGTTTGAATAAAGATGAAACCTGTCTTCTGGATAAAATTCCTTTTTCACACTATACAATACTTAGTTTATACTGGCAAATGTGTTTACATGATGGGTCAGATGCTTTTATCCAGATCGCAAACTTGATCAAAAGCAATTTTAATCAATGACGGCGTAACCAATGTTCGTTAATATATTTGAGAAAATTGCAAAAAGTGATTTAAGAACAGCTGCGCATACGGCAATACTATCATGTTTTACAATGACAGAATATTCACAACTATTTGAGCGATCAGCGCTTTAATTTGCCCACCCTGTTCTGTTGCCTAATTGATAAATTATAATTTAAGCCAACATCTGATCCAAAATCAATCGTTCAATTATTTTAAAACATGGTTGCGATCTTGATAGAAACAAAATCCCAATATATAAATGGACCACTGTTTCTAAACAGATTCAATATAGGCTCTAGCTGAAGGAAAGCCTAATCAAAAATATTATTTAGTTTAAAACTTGAAATTGTGTGTAGATTTCGGCATGATGGCTGAGTGTTTGGAGTCACAGACATCAAAGCAGACTTTCCTTGGTTCCAACCCAGTCTGCGGCAAGGTATGGACAGTATTTAAAACGATCCTAATGAGGTCGAAAACTTTGTTCTGGATGAAGTGCATGTTTCTACATTATACTAAGCGTAGTTTATACTGAAAAATCTAATATATAATCGGATTGGTTTTTATATAAAGATTGCATGCTTGATGTAATATAATGGACGAATTGTCTCTCGTATCTTATGCAATATTTAACTTATACTAACAATAAATACATAATAAAAAACCTGATATCATATTTCAATTCAAAACTGCTTCCTCAAGAGAAATAGAAGGCAGCTAGTAAGACATTCAGGCATTAAGGAGTTCAAGAAAGGCTCCGCCGCCTGAAAGTATAACCAAAAAAATCATGTTTTTAAATGCCATATGCATGAGTAATGTTAGTTTCGAATGGAGCAGTGGATACGGTCGCTCAATCTGATGCAAGTTCGATTCCCGTCAACGAAAAAGACTAAACTGTATTTGAAGAGTTCGAAATGATTATGAAACCACTTAACTGAATGAATTGCCTTCAGTAAATGATGCTGTGTTCAGTTTATTAGGACAAAGTTTACAATCAAAATTCTGTCATCAAAATTCAACTCAATATAACTTCTTGACGTTGCAAGGAATACGTTACAATAATGCAATATCGGGATTCGACAATTAGAAATTCAGATAGTAAAAGATTACAAAAATGTTCAACCTGAAGGAAAGGCAAACCAGAAAACATAAGCTGGTATGTAACTTGAAATTGTGTAATATATAGCACTGGTGGAACAGTGGATAATGGAAATCTTTGATCCACACACGCACACACGCACATGCCAATATATATATATATATATATATATATATATATATATATATATAAGGGTTAAGACAATTTCATGGCTGATTATGGAAACGTTATCGGTTTAAGAATTAAATAGATTAACATGTGAACTATATAGCAATGACTGAAAAATTATGTCACAATGCAATACATAGATAGGCGTTAAAAATAATCTATTATATATATATATATATATATATATATATATAATATTTTCCACAAGATATTAAGTTGAAGTTATTAAGTAGACTGGTATAATTTTTATTAGACTCACATGTGTTACTTGCCAGAATTTCAGAATCGTGGGCGCGAACTGGGCAATATTTTCTTTAAAGAATTTTAACGAATCCACTGTATCACAGAAGGCGCTCACTGCAAGCATTTTTAAGTTGCATAAAATCTTATGAATTTTTCATTTTATTTTTCAGTTGAGAGCATATGGTATGACTTTCAACATAAGTATAATCTAGCCAACATTTGATCAGTTATTATACACCGGTAAGCAAACCACATTGGGAATTCAGGCTGAACTAATCTATCATGATATAATTTCTATTATATATACATTGTCAGTATAAATTAAACGTTGCATAAAGTAAAAAAAAATGAAATTCATCAATTATACCGATTTTGGCTCTATATAGGTACTAATCAAGTACAAGCCACAATTGCCGTGACCGGGGTTCAAAACCCGGAAACTTAATTTCAAAACCTTGTAACTTTTCAACATGCGACCTAAGATATGCACTACATGCACTTTTCATTATAAAACTAATGTATCTTAAGTCACGGCTTCCTTCAGTTGGAGTCTAGTTAGCAATGATTTTGGCATAACGATTCTACTAGCGAATCTCCGATTTGTTATAACATAATGGAAAACGTGCAGCATGACTTAAAATCCTATGATGTAAATGCGCTAATTTAGGAACCCCGACCGTAGTATTTCTAAAAGACCCTTAATTAATTAATCTATTTATACCTATCAATTAAATTTTATACGCTATTTTAGGTAATCATTGGAAAATGCAAGCGTCTAATATGTGCAAACTGATTAACTTTGAAACCATTTCAACAAAAATTAGTACTAGAATGATTGAATGTCCATGTGGACTGACGTTAAATCTCTTTTCTTTTTATCTTGTGAAAATGAGATTGCTCAAGATTATTGGCAATAAATCAATAATTTTACCTTCCACAAAATAAGATTAGAAAACTGTACTACTTAAGATGTCACGTAATATTGCATCAACTAAATTTATATTTTAACAGTTAGAATTTAAAATTAAGCATCAAAATAAATTCTTATTAATATTCCAAATAGTATATTCCTTGTTTTTTATTACAATTAAATCTTATCCAAGACCACCAAGGATAATGTACACTATAGATGGCATTCCTATTTTAAATCAATTTTATCGCAAAAGAATGAGCAAAATGTATGATTCAACACAATTAAACAATAATTGATTGCGCGGATGGTGGTAACAATTCTTTAAATCAAGTTTGCGAGCTTCAGGTAAGCACCAATCGCATTGTATTTAACCAGTCGTCGAACAACATAACAAAAATACCGCCAGCCGCAACGCACTGACGCGTTTCGACCTTCCATGATCATCATCAAAGTACGACGGCAAACTGACTAGCGAGGGTCAAACCGCATTGCATATATACGAATAGCAAAATTAGATATGCGGCTCTCATCTCTAGTAGTCTTGCATACATGGTACGTGACTGGAAATGTCTGCTGCAGAATTTCTATGCAGTCACGAGCATTAACTATTTGCAGCTTTTGCCACATACATATATATAGACAATAGAATTAAACAATAATTGATTGCGCAGGTGGTGGTAACAATTCTTTTAATCACGTTTGCGAGCTTGAGGTAAACACCAATCCCATTTCCAGTGAGGTACAATGTATGCAAGACTACTACATGTGAGAGCCGCATATCCAATTTTGCTTTCCATAGATATGCAATGCGGTTTGAACCTCGTCAGCCAGTTTGCCGCTGTACTCTGATGATGATCGTGGAAGGTCGAAACGCGTCAGTGCGTTGCGCCTGGCGGTAGTTTTGTTATGTTGTTCGATGACTGGTTAAATACAATATGATTCAACACCTTTTTATAAACTAATGTTAATTTGCCAGGATATTGCATTCTTTTATTATTATCGTTCTATTATTTGTCTTTGGATGTCACAATATATACATTATCTCTTAAGGAAAACTTACACGAAAGCATTTTTTTGGCTTTAACATCAAGTATGTGTGATTGATTTCAGTAGGCACTTCATTTTGTTGGAGATATTGTAATATGAACGCAAGTGATAAAATTTCTAGAATGCTACGAAGCTGTAAACTAAGTTATAAAGCTCTGGATAGTACATCATTTGATTCAAATGCGTTGATTTTCGTCTTGCAACTTAAATGGCCAAGGACTCCACAAAGGAAAAACCTTGCGGACGATAAAGTAGAAACTGCACCGATAAATTAAAAATTATAACATTAAGCAGTCATAAATATACAAAGAAATTGCATCAAATACAAGATCTTTTACTTTCTCATATTTATGAAGTATATACAAATGTGTAAGCACACACACACACACACACACACATATATATATATATATATATATATATATATATATATATATATATATATATATATTCATTGTACCCTTCTTATGTGCAAAAACAAAAAGAAATTTTATCAGATATAAGAAAATTTTCTTTCTCATGGTCTTCTCAAATATCTACTCATGAACATATCTTTATATATAAATTGGAAAGCAAAACAAGATAGAAATATATGAACCAAGCGAGTGTGAAAAATAGAAACCAATCAAATTGCGTTCGTCACATCCAGTTCAAGCTCAATGCTTGTACGTGCTTCTTCTGCTTACATAAATCCGGCTGCAATTTGTTTATCCATAAGGCTTCGTATGTGGCTAGCTCCCTTTTGTTTTTGCATTTAGTAATTACTTTGAATGCTACGTCTGGAGAACATACGTGCGTTGTTTCGATGATGTGTTGCGCAATAGCAGACGTGTATTCACCATTTGATTTAAAACAGGCGTTCAAGTTGCAATGTTCTCTCATTCGAGTAATTAACCGTCTGGTCGATCGGCCTACGTAAGTTGATCGACAACTTGCGCATGTATATTGGTAAATAATATTTGATATCGACATTAACGGCTGTTTCTCTTTGATTGCTGGTAATGGCAAGTGTGTTACCCTAAATAACACTCGTAGTTTGGCTGCATTAAATGTGCGTGTCAATGCTGCTTCAACTTTCTTTTGTGCCATTCGGGAAACTGCATCCCCTTTAAATGGGATGTTTAGGTAGACGGTTTTCTTTTCTGGCCCATAGTACGTCTGTTTCTGGTTAACTCCCCTTTTAATAATTGATTCAATTAATTGTCTGGGATAGCCATTAGACATTAAATCGTTAATTGCTTTATTATATTCATTTTCTTTAGAATCTTGACTAACCAACCTGTCAATTCTTGAGAAGCAACCACGAACTGTTGATAATTTATATTGAAATGGTACAAAACTGCTGTAATGCAAATACTGTGCAGACCATGTTGGTTTATGGTAAATTGTTCTGTTTAATTTACCATTAGTTTCTTTCTTTAATAGTACATCTAGGAAAGGCAGACAGTCATCTTTCTCGTGCTCTGACGTAAAACCGATATTCTTATGTGCTTTGTTGAAACTTTGAAGCAATGTTCGTGATTGCGACCTGTTTTTAAGTACAAGAAATATATCATCCACGTACCGTATATATTGAGCACATTTACTTATGTCACTCTTTAATGATGTATTTTCTAGGTGCCCTAGAAAAATCTCAGCCAACACTGGAGATAAGGGGCTTCCCATTGCGACACCATCAGTCTGTTTGTAGATGTTTCCATTAAAACGAAATCGTACGTCTTTCGTGCATAATAAGATAAGCTTGCGTAGAGTTTGACCTGGCACCGGCGATGGTAATATATCGTGTTCTACCGCTTTGACTATAATGTCAATGGTTTCATCAATTGGAACATTTGTAAACAAAGACGTAACATCAAAAGATACCGTAATCTTGTTTTTAACATTTATATCTTGAATTTTGTTTACAAACTCAAACGAATCGGCAACCGAATGATTACCTAGTAGTTTACGTAATGGTTCAAGTAAACGAACTAGCCATTTAGCTAGTGCATGAAACGGAGAATTTACCATTGATAAAATTGGCCTCATAGGACAACCTCTTTTGTGTGTTTTTGGTAATCCGTACATTATTGGTGTAGATGATCCAACTGGCTTGAGCTTCTGTGCAGTGGCCTCATCAATAAAACCGGCATCTGTCAAAATCTTAATTTCATTAATTACTTTGCGCTCCACCTTGTCTATTTCATCTGATTTATCGTCTAGACGTGTGAATTTTGTATTGTCATTTAACACGTTTTCCATCTTTTGTACGTATTCAGATTTGTCCATTATAACTGCGCTCTTTCCTTTATCAGCGCGTAGTATTTTGATGTCTGTGTTTCTGCTGATATTTCTAAGTGCATTTAGATGCTGCTTTGTCAACGCATGCTGCTCTGCACATTTAGACGATTTCAAGTGTGAAGCCTGATCAACTAGTGTAGCCTTGAACCAATTTTTATAATCAATACTGGTAGGCTCCAAGTCAGCTGTTTGTTCAAATAACAATTCAAATGCTGCCTCAAAATCAACATCGCATTTATTAGAAGGATGTATTCCATAATTTCGGCCCATCGATAGTGCCTCCATTGTTAGCTGATCGATTGGCACTTTTGATAAGTTAAGCACACGCTTATCAAGATCGGTCGGTATTAAATCACACAAAACTCCAGGTTTTACATCTTTTTCCAATTTGTTCAAAATTCTTGCTTTATCTTTCTTCATAACTGTCGGCAAAAACATTAAAAATTTCATTCTTGCAATATCGGTTTTACGTCAGAGCACGAGAAAGATGACTGTCTGCCTTTCCTAGATGTACTATTAAAGAAAGAAACTAATGGTAAATTAAACAGAACAATTTACCATAAACCAACATGGTCTGCACAGTATTTGCATTACAGCAGTTTTGTACCATTTCAATATAAATTATCAACAGTTCGTGGTTGCTTTTCAAGAATTGACAGGTTGGTTAGTCAAGATTCTAAAGAAAATGAATATAATAAAGCAATTAACGATTTAATGTCTAATGGCTATCCCAGACAATTAATTGAATCAATTATTAAAAGGGGAGTTAACCAGAAACAGACGTACTATGGGCCAGAAAAGAAAACCGTCTACCTAAACATCCCATTTAAAGGGGATGCAGTTTCCCGAATGGCACAAAAGAAAGTTGAAGCAGCATTGACACGCACATTTAATGCAGCCAAACTACGAGTGTTATTTAGGGTAACACACTTGCCTTTACCAGCAATCAAAGAGAAACAGCCGTTAATGTCGATATCAAATATTATTTACCAATATACATGCGAAAGTTGTCGATCAACTTACGTAGGCCGATCGACCAGACGGTTAATTACTCGAATGAGAGAACATTGCAACTTGAACGCCTGTTTTAAATCAAATGGTGAATACACGTCTGCTATTGCGCAACACATCATCGAAACAACGCACGTATGTTCTCCAGACGTAGCATTCAAAGTAATTACTAAATGCCAAAACAAAAGGGAGCTAGCCACATACGAAGCCTTATGGATAAACAAATTGCAGCCGGATTTATGTAAGCAGAAGAAGCACGTACAAGCATTGAGCTTGAACTGGATGTGACGCACGCAATTTGATTGGTTTCTATTTTCACACTCTCTTTGTTCACATATTTCTATCTTGTTTTGCTTTCCAATTTATATATAAAGATATGTTCATGAGTAGATAATTTGAGAAGACCATGAGAAAGAAAATTTTCTTATATCTGATAAAATTTCTTTTTGTTGCACATAAGAAGGGTACAATGAATTTTATTAAAGCTCGCATTTCAAAAGAATATATATATATATATATATATATATATATATATATATATATATATATAGTGTGTGTGTGTGTGTGTGTGTGTGTTAGAGTGAACGTTAACTTTGTTAGTGCTTATAATGCTAAGTAAAAGTATTTTTTATTTTTGATAATGCAAATATTGTAGAACGTTCTATATTTTTTGTTTACATTCATCATTAAATAACTTCTGCCTTGATACGGGAGCGCTTAGATTTAACTTTGTGCAACTTATTATAGCGTTCACTTGATTTCTCAACGAACTAATCAACCAATAAGTTTACATGCGCACGTTGTATATTTTTTTTATGAATTCAACTCAACTGGAAACACTTTTATGAGATTGGATGTTTATTTTATGCTGCTTGTAAAAATTCGAAATATTGATATTCATTCAAACACTTTTCCTTCCGATTTATGGGGGCAGAAAATGAATATAAAGGGTGACAATATTTGTAATATCAAATTAAGTTAAATAATGCAACTGCTCAACAGATGCCAAGTTAAATAATTGACGACCTTCTCCAAGGATTTAATATTGATTTTATGAAAAGAATTGCATTAAAAGAGCCTACGTTCCTTAATGCAACGGTCTTCAGGAACACGTACATCGAGAGTTAATGTTGGCGTTATTTGCATCTAGCGAACATTCCGAGTCACAACCAAACTGCCATTTATACAAATGGTTATGCAATCCGGTTGTCAAAATAGCATAAATGCATAACTCCAAAAAGTTGCATTTGGTCATAATCTGCCAATCTGTGAAATTCTGTTGAGCGGTTTCAGTTGAGTGTACAGCCCTAAGCACTGGATATAAACAAAGAAAATTCGGTTTGTTCTAAATCGTCTACGACTGCAATCAACCAGGAAACGCTATCGACCAGTTTATGTTTCGAAGTTATTGAACACATGTACACAAGCCTATGCACAGATCGATGCTGTTCTGGCTAAACTGAAGCGCGGTCCTATGTTTTTTTGTGATTGATTACAAATGATGTCATAATCCTGTATCTATTGACCGAAATGAAGCTCACATTTGAGATCCGTAGATAGGCACCAATTATATGATATATATTTGAAGAAAGTTAAAGAATACTGAAAATTAAAACGGGAAGACGGTTTAAAATATTGGAAAAACCAATAGTTTGTGTGGCTCACGAATATGGTTTTACTGAATGTCTAATCAGTGTATGCAACTATGCGGAAAACTTACTTCATTCTATTTTAAATTAAGGCGACCTATACCGAGTAACATACATGTAACTTGTTAATATATATTTTACTTTTGATGTTTATTAGGAAGCGCTGCAGATTTAAAAAAATGTACCAAGGAAAGTTGATGGTTGCGTCTAAAGTGGAGGTGCTTCACACATAAATGTTTAACACTTGCTCTCTATTCTAATTTACTTTTTTTAGTGCGTTATATATATATATATATATATATATATATATATATATATATATATAATTATTAAGAATGGAAAACGCATCTATTAACAAAGTGGTTGTTTATTGTTTATAATTATTTCGTGAATACTCGAATACTTATTATCTATCTTTCATTTATATACGTTCCTGGCCTTCGTTAAATTAAGTGGATGAAAACTAGTCTGATTTTTGTTTTAAATGCATATTGCTGGGTTTGTTTTATAATGCTTATTCGTGTGTATCTACGTGCGTGTCTGTATGCGTGAAGGTGCCATTCGTATTGTGTTAATGTTCTATGTTTGAGATCTGATTATTTATGTATTAATAGAATAACGTTTTTACCGTGTGTTCGATTAGACGGCTAATGCGTGCACACAATTTTCCTCCCGTATATTTAATGTGGTATCGACTTGATCTTGATCTTGAACAATACATATTATTTCATTTGGAGATCCTTGACAATAATAATAATAGAAAGAAACAGTTCTTGTACGAGACAAAATGTCATTTTGCAAATAATGCTTTAAGCGGAATAATTAGAATCGAAAGTTAGGTTCACTAACTAGTTAACTGGTAAAATGAGACATTTTTTGACAGCGGATTTCTGTTGAGTATAGTGTTTATTAAACACCTTCGAGGTATATCAAAATTTAACATATATATATATATATATATATATATATGCATATAAAGTCCATTGCCTTCGAATATTACACAGTATATTTCTAATTAGGAAGAAAAACACATTAATAACACTGTGTACAATGGCGATTTATTTCGAGATCGCTAAACTTTACTCTACAATCTTTCATTTATATACATTCTTGGTTTTCATTTAATTATGCGGGTGTCAACAAATCTGAATCGATTTTACTTATATTTCTTGATTTGGCTGATTGGTAAGTGTGTACGCGTTTGTGTCTGGGTGGGTGCCTGAACTTTGCATGCAATCAGGCACAAAAAAGTTTCAAAAATTGACTTTTTACTATAGGTTTTATTTATCAATGTGTTGTTATAATAAATTGTCTTTTCTATATTTCTGTTTTTACGCAGAATATTTCAATCACTGTACAAACTTAATAGGTAAAAGCTGTTATGGAGAAGAATATTTACATTTTCAGAACCTCAATAAAATATCTCTGACGTTTTTTACTATCTTGAGATAAAAGCATCTTGTGTATTAGGCTACCTTGTTCTTTTAGGCTGAGACTATATAGTTATATAATATTATTATGTGAAATTAATATCGGCCCACTTAATAAACAATTCAGAAAAGTTAGTTGAAAAAAACTTAATTAACCGGTTATTACCGAATACGGTTTATAAATATCTGGTAATTTCATATAAAGTTATTGAGGATATTTTCGAAAATTATACGAAATTACGAGAGGCTTAAATTATTTTCTTCGAATAAAGTTGAGCAGTTTACAATATTCACCAATACAATTTGATCTAATTAGTTTCAAATTCATTACTGATGCGTTAGTGCGATTAACATTTCAAATACAATGTCGATATCAAGTGTCATTGATGAGATCGCCAAGAAATGTAACAGAAACTTAAAACTGTTAAATAATTAACTCTATTACGCAAGAAATCTCGTACTTATAGAAGAATAAATAAATGGTTGGCAACACAAGTTTAAGAGCGTTTATTGCCATTGAGAGAACAAAGCGTAAATATCAAGCGACTATGATGGTACACAGGGATTTTTGAGATATGGACTCAAAAATGAAGCCTACAAAAACTTTGGAACTTAAATTAAAACAAGAAAGAATATAATATATTTTGTAAATATATATTTTCAAGAAAATAGTCAGACGTCAGTCTTTATTATTTAAAAGCCTTAAAACCAAAAAAATCACATTCAAGTTAGTTTTCACCTGGCGCAAATTATTCTTATTTATACGATTGTCAACGGCAGTCTGCGTTACCCTGCTTTGAATTTTAGGAAGAAAAAATATTCAACAGTAATTTGCACCTACGTCTTTGTAAATTAAATTAAATATTTAAAAATAGTTTAATTAAAATAGGTGTTCTTCAACCAAATAATTTATCGTACGTTTTATTTAAATGTCCAAAGATTAAGTGCGATTAATATATTTGTAAAGTGATCACACCAATTCTTAGTAAAACCTTATGCCATTAATTTGTTTTAGAACTTTCTTTAAGTATTTTTATATATAGAGTACAGAGAGAAAACTTCAATATCGCATTTTTGTGAGGAGATTTTTGAAGGGCGTTACTCTTAGCGTATTTTTCTCCCATTTAACTAACCAGTAGAGTGGAAGCAATGTGAACGTTGGGCTTCTTATGATTTTGATGTGTGCAAATGTGTAAGCAAATATACAGTATCTCCATAAACAAGCAGTGCAATTTTGTTGCTTGTATAATGGTAAGTTTTTAGAAAGACGGACAACAAAAAATCTTCCATAATAAGCAAGCATCCACGGACAACTCCTCAAAGGCTACATTAAACCAATTTACTAGTTCCTTATTTTAGGACCGATTTATCCATTGTGCTAACTAAAGCAAGACATGCGTGACAACTGCCCAAATATTTGGTTGTGAAAGAATTATTTAATAGCCCGCATAAACGGAGAGTTCCATTATAGTTAAATAGCAGTTTTGTCTAATTTAAATAACAATTTACGGCTTTGAATAATGGCTGACGAGGCGGATTTACATTTAGGAACGTCTACGTCCGCTTTAACGAAGTCACAGACACTGTTTCATGGTGCCGGTGAGATATTCTTTTCGGGTGTTGAAGAACCAGTTAAGGTTAGTTTTTTCTGTATTATCTTAATTAAACTATTTATATATAAATGAGTATTGGTTGCGCGGGCGCTGATAACAATTAATTAAATTAAGATCGCAATCTTGATACAAATATCGGTCCCATTATTTACATAAAATTTTCAGTATAAAACAAGAAATTAATAATGTAGAAACAGCAATTCATCCAGTAGACTTCTTTAGTTATTATTAGAAACTCATCACATACTGTCCAGAATTACCCACAGACGGTGTTCGATCCTGGGCCCGTCTGCTTCGGAATCTCTTACTCTAACCACTGAAAACACTGCAAATTGTTTTTCGTATTCAGTAGGGTGGCTCAGTTGCCAAAACTTCAGATTCCGAAGCAGACGTGCACAAGTTCGAGCCCCGTCAACGGCAAATTATAGACAGTAAGTGATGAGTTCTCGGTAAGGCTTAAACCTGTCTACTAAAAGACTTTCCTTTTCTACATTAAAATATTTTGTTTATACTGACAAATGAATGTGCATGAAGAACAGGTGTCTATATCAAGATCGCAAACTTGATTTAAATAATATATATATATATATATATATATATATATATATATATATATATATATATATATATATATATAATGTTTCTGTTCATTAATGATATTTGAGATATTCCGTTAAAAATGAAAATTTTTAGATAATATTTGAACATTCCGCCATTTCAATGGTTCGCTTAAAACAAAATTTACATATTCGATTTCAGATTTTTTTTCACACAAACAATTTGCCGAGCATTATTTTCGTGATATGATTAAAGATATTTAAATTTTAATTCACAACATAAAAAATTAAGAAATTTAAATTATTTAATTTTTGCAATAGTTTTTTTTAATTTGGCGTTTTAAATGCTAAGCATAACTTCAATTTAAATTAGTCAGGTCAATTTGTTACGATGGAAGGCTGATTAAATCTAAAACTTAGAGAATATGATCCACATAGTAACCAAAGTAAAATTTATTTTATCTTTGATTTTGTTGTGTTGATATTAAGATATTCAAGTTGCGTATTTATGTTTCATAAAGAATTAAAGTCTTACGTTTAACACAAAATGAAAGTACCTATTTGCCTACAAACTATTTATATAATTGAATGTACGATGTAAAAATAACCAAAAGTAATATGCAAATTTGTTGCGATCAAATTTAAACGAAAGGAATATGTTGTATATTCGTTTACGAATTCAAAATATCGAAGCATCAAAGAAGTTCTAAACGGGTCATGTTGAGAATAAATGGATAAATGAAAGTTTGTTTGGGTTTTTTGCATACCTCTAATGCGTTGGTAGCGTGGGTTTTGCTTTAGTGAGTTATTCAATGTGGTTACTTATGTTATCTACTATTAAGTTGTCTGGCGTTTCATCGTTCATTTAGTTTAATTTAGTTTCCTTCCTAAGCTTAACTTACCGCAAGCTCGATTAAACTAATTGTTATCACCACCCGCGAAGCCAGTGATCGTCCTGTTATAAAAATTATTATTTCAGTTCCACGTCCCCATGTAGCGTGGTTTCTGTTCTATAACAACACATTTGGGATGGTTAGGTGGTGCCATATAGGCTCCACCGAAAGGAAAGGATAACCAAAAACGTTATCTACTATATAACTGATAATTGTGTGTAATGTGCGGCAAGGTGTCTCAGTGGTTAGAGCACAAGATTCCTAATTAGAGGTGCCCAAGTTCGAGCCCTGTCCGTGGCAAATTCTGCTCAGTAAGTAAGGAGTTCCCAATAAGGACGAAATAGGTTTACTAGATGAATTGTGTTTTCTGCACTATACAATACTTAGTTTATATTGACAAATATATATATAATGGGTTAGCTTTTTATATGAAGATTGCAACCTTGTTTAAAGCAACTTAGAGATTGATTGAGAATTGTGTCGATATTTGTTTATAATGCAGATGTTTTTATTTTTAGTTTATTTTTATATTCATTGCCCGAGTGTATATAATCCTATAGCTTCTGTTTCATGCAATGCCTGTTATTTTAAATTGTTTCACGACGGATTTTTTTATGCTTTTTATTTTTGGCTCTAATAAATATTACGCGAGGCAGAAAAATGATGAAGATGACAGTGGATTTAGCTAGATACCCTGGTAATAACAAATTCTCGACTAATATGGGAAGTTTTATTTACAGTTTTGGAAGTGCAATGTTTTAAGAATCGTCTGTGCTTTAACAATATTTTCGATTGTCCGTGATATAATATTTATGATGGCCTCAATTTAACTGCTTTATTGTAATAGAAAAGGTGAGTCAAAGCATATGATTTTAAGGTAGTATTATTTAAAGCATACGTAGTTAACAAAACAGAACAATATCGTAAGTTCATCAAAGGAAATAACATTTTCACAGAGAGATGCAAATAAAATTAAAATTCTTAAAACTGATAGACCTTCACAACATTCTACACTAGACGAAGGATAGGAAATTGTTACTCAAACGACAGCTGCTTTTATCTCAGCTATGATGTTTATTCAAAATGATCATTCAAAGTTGAGACAAGATAACGTAAAGGAATGCCAATCAATCACAACATCGATGTCAGATTTTATAGAAAAATCCAAACTCACGTTAACATTTCCTGAAGAAAAACCGATTGGCACAAACCCCACAAAGCTAAACTGAAGCCAAAGGTAAGCACGGCTCAAACATGTTCCGGAATTCTACAAACTCGTCCAATAACTGCAGAGGTAACCACTCCACACCATCTACTCGCCACGTTCATATGCAAACTCTCATAGAAAATTTGAAGCACCAATACCGCATAAACTGTTAGATATTCGTTTGAATTAAAAGCAAACTTAAAGAACAAGAATGAAGAAATGGTAACACGATAAGCAGCCTTGCTGTTTTCAAACAATAAATTAGAAAATGCAGCAGATATCCTCTGCGTTTTAATCCAAGATGAATATCCGGAATGCTCGATTGTGTAAACGCCATGAAAAGCCATGATTACCTGAGGAGCAAACGTTAAGTAAGATTAATTCTGTCAGTTCAGTTGTGATGCTTTTGCAATATGTAAAGCATCTCTCGTAGCTGATATATATATATATATATATATATATATATATATATATATAGAGAGAGAGAGAGAGAGAGAGGGAAAGAGAGAGAAAATTTGGAGTAATCTAAGAGTAGGCTAAGAATATCAACTCAACATCTTATTCACTCTGGAGGAAGAGAATAAAATCGTGCTACACATTTAACTATTCCAATTGCACCGAGAGAACGATGGAAACTAGACTGGATCGATCTAACGGAAATTTGTGTTAACTGGGTGATAAATTTAATACTGAAGCCGCGTCCCCAAGTTTTACACGAAGAAAGTGGTAGAAAATTTATGAACAAAATTTCGAGGATGCATTTGAGCCATTGAAGGAGATATTGAAAATTAAAAACTATCGGCGAAAATTAAGAGATTTTAACATTAGGCACAACCGGTTTCGCCTAACAAAAGAGAGTAACAGAATAATCAAACTGAACCTAGTTTTCCGAATAGAATTTCCATCGTCAATAATGACAGGAAGTATAGAATAAATTATAGGCAGAAATGTTATGAATTTCATGATACGCTTCATATTTTCAATATTGAGGCTAATGCTTTCTCCATATTGCACTTCACATTTTTGTCTACAATTTCAAGTTAACGAGCAGCAGCACCTACATAGTTAAAACGGAAAATTTGCTAATCAATAAAATCAAGCGTTACGTACCCTAAAAATTGATCTAGAGAATAATTTCTCCATTCTTTAAAGCAACAGTTACAATCAAAATATTTAAAAAAACACACCTAACGATCAAATTTAAAGCATTCATTCTTTATAAAGCATGGAGAGAAAAATCTTCAACAATTAGTATGCACTACCTATATACAACAAGAACGCTTGTTGAATGTTCAATCATTCAACACAAACAGTAGAACAATTGCCTGACCATGAATAAATTGATGCACAATTTATATTGCTGTAGCTCAACAAATAAAATCTGTAACTTTTACCAATGTTAAAATTATCAAAAAGAGTGGCAACACGAGACGCATACCGGAAAAATAACAAAGAACAAGCAAATTTATCGCGAAGCTACCTGCCTGGCGAGTGACAAAATATTTACGACTATCCATAATTTTTCACGCTTGGGTGATGTGGAAACAGAATAAACTATCAAATATAACATATACACGAGAAACAAATTCACACACTTTCCTCAAACAAATGATATAGTAAGGAAAAATAGGCACCTATATGGCACTGAACGTATAGAAAGATGTCAGACAATTAGATTTCCTAAAATAAAATCAGACACTATTATTAACTTGCTCGTAAAAAGCTCAAAACCCACGCATGTGAAATATATATTAAGTTATATTAAAACGTTTATTCATTAAATTGGAAACCCATGTATATTCAGTGTATCATATAAATGTTGGTGTAGTTAATAGTAATAGAATTATTACAGCAAGATCTTTTCAACGATTGTGTTTCTTTTCCTTCCGAATAATCGATATATATATATATATATATATATATATATATATATATATATATATATGCGTAATTATTAAGAATGTAAAACGCATCTATTAACAAATTGTTTGTTTATTGTCTATAATTAGTTCGTGAACACTCGAATACTTATTTCTACCTTTCATTTATATTGTTCTTGGCCTTCGTTAAATTTAGTGGATAAAAACTAGTCGGATTTTCCTTTTTAATGCATGTTGCTGGGTTGGTTTTATAATGCGTGTTCGTGTGTGTCTATGTGCGCGTCTGTATGCGTGTAGGTGTCATTCTTACTGTGTTAATGCTCTATGTTTGAGATCTGATTATTTAAGTATTAATAGAATAACGTTTTACCGTGTGTTCGATTAGACGGCTTATTAGTGTACACAATTTTCCTCCCGTATGTTTTATTTCGTATCGCCTTGATCTTGAGCTTTAGTTTTTCTACCTTAAATAAATACATATTTGTTAATTTTGAGATCCTTGACAATAATGATAATAGAAAGAAACAGTTCTTGCACGAGACAAAATGTCATTTTGGAAATGATGCTTTAAGCGGAATAATTGGTATCGTTTCAATTGAAATAATTATAATTCAAAGTTAGGTTCACTGACTAGTTTGCGGGTAAAATGAGAATTATTTTTTGGTTGGCAGATTTCTGTTGAGTATGGTGTTTATTAAACACCTTCGAGGTATATCAAAATTTAACAGATGAAAATTTAAGAAGTATAACGGCAGTATTTTGAAAATATGTATTCTGTCGATTTAATTAAATACTATATAAGGTAGCATATGCTATTTATCTAAAATATCGAGTTCGACTTCATAGAGATCTCTTTAAATAAAATTCAGAATTTGGCGTGAATAGGCCTGGAACCGAATCACATTTGCTTTGGCTTATAAGATTGCATCCACGGCGTCATCTGTGCAGCATACTCACGCAATTTTATTTTATATTCCGACTTATGTTAATGCGTAGAGGCTCTTTTGTCACTACCATAAATGAGCCTCAAATACCAGGCTTATCCATATATGCGGTATGATCATCTAATTTGGAACACATAAGTTCCTCTGAACTATCTTATAAACTAAATTCCTTAAGTCCACTTGCCAATTACTCTGTACCCTAACAATTTAATAAACCAGCTATAATATTAGAATATGATTTCTTGCAATTCATTTATTATAACAATAAGTGTGCTCACACAAATACGCTGATACCCACAGAAGACAGAACGACACCGTGGTGACCTAAAAAAAATATCCACGTCAATTACTTGAAGCAAATTTGAGATCCTTCCCAATAATGTGTATTAAGATCGATAAATGAATGCAAATTCCAATACTTTATTAGCCAGGAGTATTCAGATAGAACCACACAGTAAAGCGTACGTGCAACTCAACAATTCAGATAAAACTCCCTTGTAAGCATTCACCAAGACGAGACAAACATTTCGAAAATATGAACGAAAAAAATTTCCAAAAAAATTTACAATTAAAAAAAAATTGTTTTACGAATCCAGCTATTACATCAAATGTCCAAAAATAAAATTTGATTTATTTTTATATGAGTTAATTGATGTCCAATAAATTAATTAACCTCCACAAATAGTCAGCCTTTCTGTTAAATGGAAATTATTTGAATGTCTTTGTACATACATAGCAGAAATCTTTTTATGACGTGGTTGCTATTTAAATGCAATGTGTTGAAAATTTCTAAATAAAAAACTAGAAACTAGTCGATGAAAGTTATTTCTTTTTTTACCATTTAGTTTTGTGAAATCTAATTTGCTTTTAGGCCTAACGGTAAATTGGTATTCTATTGATTTTGTCAGGCAGAATTTAGAGTGCAGGTTTGCAATTCCATAGTTTTGTTGCCAATGCCAACCAAAGTAAATAGACATACTAAATAAAGCGTTCCCATAACTTGAAGTTTACTATCCTAAAAAAATAAATTGTATTTCTATCTAAGTTATAACGCTTATTTATGCACATTATAGTGGTTAAAATTTTGCGGCCTATTCATTTCAAGAAAATTGAAATTTATTGCAACAATAAATTGAGCTACTTCTATGTTTATTAGACAATAGGTTAAAGTTATATTTCAAATACCGAGAAGAACAAGGAAATACTTTTGGCAAATAATGTATTGAACGTGTATTTTATTAAAGAAGACATTTTAAAATTCAACAGAAAAAATGCTTTCTTTTCTTGCGGTTTGTTTATAGTAGGATAGAGCTTATTATAAGCTAAACAAAATAATTTTTAATTTTCAAAAATTAAATAGTATATGCTTTAAAAATACATTATTTTATTCTTTACTGTCGATTATATATTTCACTTTAATATAATATAATATAAGTGATGTCAATATAAACTAAACTATCAAAGGTAATTCACCTAGTAAGTGGTTTTCGTCAAAATTGAGAACGCGTAATCTACTGAGCATAATATGCCACAGCCCGGGCTCCAACTTTTTAAATTTTTCCACGGTGTCTGGGACTAGGCAACAGAATCATATTAAATTTAATTTTCGTTAGCTTCTGCTACAGATTGTAACTATTTCAATCTCCCACAACATGGAGTAATAACCTGCCACCTCTGATATTTCATTATTCACCAGACACCATGCGTCTTGAAGAATTTTATATCGAATTAAAGTATAATGTCTGATTTGTGATTGAAAATATTGTCAGTATAAAGTGAACCATGTAGATGCAATTCATAAAGTAGTTCACTTTTGTACTTATTTGGAACTTATCAATTACTATCCCGAATTCTCGGCGGACGGAGCTAGAATCAAAACTAATATATTCCTGAGTCCGGTCTACTATCCTCAGCGCCAACTTTGTTGCGCAACTTACGACAATTTAAGTAATACCCCAAATCATGGATTTTCGTTAAACTATAATTTATGTAGAATTTTTTCTGACATATTTCTGATCTCCGAAAGATATGTGGCAGTTACGAACTCCGTTTCCAAGCAAATATATATTTGACGATTTTCAAAGAAAGACGAAACCGGTCCATTGCTAGTTAGAATTTGATGATATATATATATATATATATATATATATTCCTCTTTGTTATTTCCTTAATGCAATTATCTGGACAGTTTAATCAATCATTTCATTTAATAGTTCAATTAGCAACAATGCAAAAGTCAATGTTTTAAAGTATGAAATTAGATTCACTATTACTCACTAATTTTTACGAGTAGTAACATTCTTCTTTTGAATGTTGTGTATATGTGATATATAGGCAAAACTATAACGTATATGAGTTTCTTAAATTTTACAAACATAACATTATTTGTATATATATATATATGACGAAAGATTGAAAAATTAATGTTGGTGACTGTATTTTAATCGTGCAGACGACTTTTTTAATCAAGTACAATTTATGCTAGATTACATTTACATTCCATAAATATGATAGTGGTTTTACCCTCACCATCTTACCCTGATGTGATTATGGCGTGAAACGCGTCCATTTTGATACATTGGCGGTGGATTTGCTATATTGCAAGACAACTTGTTAAATATAATTTGATAGGTGTTTTACTTCAAGCTCGAAAACTTGATTTATAAATAATTACCAACACCCGCGCAGCCATTGGTTGATTAATTTTAGTACGTATAACTAAATTCACGAAGTTGCCAGGTTTAAGTTAAAACCTTGGCAGGCTGGATCATCGTCAATGTGTTTGTATACGACCAAAGGAGCTAGAGTGTGTGCTCGATGTTGTGGTCATGACATTTGTAGAGTGGTCTTAGTGCAATTGATGAAGTTGAGGTATGCATTGAAAGTGGCCTGTACCATGATATGAAGCTGATAACTACTTAGTGTTGCTACACGAAAGCGTTAGATCTAAGTAGCTGTTCATACCAAAATAGGCAGTGTAATGTCATGTGTGAGAAATACATTATAATGTAAAAATATATACATAAAATCAAAGGTAACTGCATAAAAATATGTACACGAACATTGCCTCAGAGATGGCATAATACCAAAGAACAGTTCAAAAATGCTACACAATTGTTAGCTAAGAACAGTTGGTTATGCCACGTGAGACAAATACGAAAAAATAACATAAGGTTAAAAAAATTTGATAGATAATGTTAATGTTAAAAAAAAATCAATTACGCGTTATACAAATCAGGATATTGAGATTGTGAGCAGACGGAGCCTGAGACGTGTGTAGAAGGTTGAACGCTCTCAGGATCAGGTGGTTCGATAAACGGTTTCAACCTGTCTATGCCTACTGATGTCGGTGTAGCGCCTTGCATAATGATGAAGTATTTTGGCTGTCTGAGTAAAATCGAGTAAGGACCGCGATACTTGGGTTGTAGTGGTGCAACAGCATTATTGTTGCGAACGAGTATTCTCTTGCAGCTGTGGAGCTGTGGGTGAACGAAGACTGGACGAGGCGTGTGTCTCGGCTGCTGTTCAGACATGTTACCGAAATGAAGTTGAAGGCGGGTAGCTTCGTCTTGTGGGTCATCTTGTGCCGGTAGTAGACGTGGGAGCTGACTAGGCAGGCGTAGATCCATGCCATACAATAGTTGTGACGCAGACGTTTTAATGGATTCACGAGTACGGGAACGTATGGCAAGCAGAACTAAAGGTAGTGCATCGACCCAGTTGTCATTAATGGACGAGGATGCTAAAGCAGATTTGAGTTCCCTATGCATTCTCTCTACCATACAGTTAGCTTGGGGGTGGTAGGCAGTCATCTGGCGTAAGGTGCATCCCATGTACCGCAAGGTGGTTCTGAAACGATCCGATGACAAGTAAGTGAAAACAACAAATCTGCTATTGCCAATAATGCTGATAAAATGGCGCACTGCGTCGTGGATGGCGAGGGGTTCTCGACCGAAAGTGTCGTATCACGTTTCTACTGGTTGGAGAGTACGCGAGTAGAAACTGATAGGCTTCCGAAGTCCGTCGATCTCTTGTTTCAAAGTGGCTCCAATAGCGAATTCAGAAGCATCTGTCGTGAGTAGAAATGGTCGTTGAAAATCTGGATGCGTTAGCATTATGGCATTTGCTAACGAGTTGATGGCGAGTCGAAGTAATTCCTCGTCTTCGGATGACCAAGCAATGATGGAATTCTTGCTAAGTCTTTTCGGTTCCGCAGGTGCCTGCACAAAGGATAAAGTTGTTTTGAAAGGCCCGGAAGGAACTTGCGATAATAGTTTAGTACTCCCAGGATTTTCTGCAACTCGCTAACAGTCTTTGGTGACTTGATATTCTTGATTGAATTCGTCTTTGACGGCAAAGGTTGAATACCTTGTGGCGTGATACGATGCCCTAAGATGTCCACGGATGTAGTTGCAATCTGCGTCTTGTCACAGTTGATCTTGATTCCGTGGTTGGATAAGCGTGAGAGGACATTTCTTAGATGCTTGGCATGAGATTCTAAGTCTGGACTGAATACCATTATGTCATCGAGATATGACATACAATAAGCGGAGTCGTCGCGAAGTATGTTGTCCATGAATCTTTAAAAAGTATGCTTAATACACTTAAGTCCAAAAGGCATGTAAAGATATTCGAAAAGGCCAAATGAAGTGATGACTGCAGGCTTTTCAATATCCTCTGTGGCTAGCGGGATGTGATGGTAGGCTCGTCTGAGGTCAAACACTGATAAGAAATTGCTGCAATTGAGTTTTTCAAGTAAGATGTTAATATTTGGATTAGGATATGCATCAGATTTTGTAACTGAATTTAGCTTACGGTAATCTCCGCAGGCTCTGTACGATCCGTTTGATTTGGAGACTAAGTGCAGTGGTGACGCCCATGAACTTTTCGATGGTCTGATGATTCCCTCTTCCAAAAGCCCGTCAACTGTGGAAATTGACACTCATTCGGAAATTCTTCGGAACGACAGAGACAGACATGACATGAATAAAAAAACTTCTGGTGATTATAGCACCAGTTCTTTGGGACATATCTGTTAAGGGATTGCGGGGATCTCGATCGCCGCCTACTGTTATAATTAGTTTTGAGCATGAATTTTGGTCAAGCATTCACTTGATTTAGCTCGGATTTCGATATGGCCAATCCTTCTAGAACTCTAGCCATATTCGCTACTGTCTTCTCTAAATAGGAGAGCCAATCATCCTGCGAGGGTGGACAAAAGAATGACGGATTCACCTTAGGTTCCAAAACCCTATATTCTAACTTACATCTCTCAGATAAGTCATCTATAGGGAGAGTTTTTGGAAGCTGTCTGGCGAATAGTTTTAATGATTTTGGAAGATTGTTAATAAAAGCAACCTTAGCCTTATGGTCAGAAATATTGGTTTAATACCAACGTTTCAGTAATTCCCTTAAAATCTCGATGGGGCCAAGGTTTGACATGTCCAACTGTGCGTATTTATTTATTATTTGCTCGGTTTCTGTGGGCCCCAGCAAGGATTCTACTCCATTTTTAGGCCGAAAATGGGATTAGGTAGCTTCCTAATGGCCTGAAGCTTCGGATAAATCCGTCGCTGCAATTCAGGTGGTAGTTTTGCAAAAACCTTTGACAGTTTTTGATGATTTTCATAATCTGGAAACGGGGAGAAGGCGGAGTCTACGCGCATAAAGAATAGTTCACTGTCTCCATCCCAAAAAGGAGCATCAGTATCTAAAATTGGACCTGACATTCTAATAAACTTACGGGATATTAAAAGCATAAATTATAATCAAGATTAAAATGTATAAATATACTTTAAACGAAACTCTTAACCACTAACAGCTTCCGCAGTTGGTAGAGAATCTTCTGCAGTTGAATCTGCCAAGTACGTATAGTCAATATTTGTTCACAGTTTTGTACATAGATAATAACAGCTTATAAAATTGAAATCTTCCGCAGTTGAATCTGTCGAGCACGTACGGTCAATTGTCGTTCACAGATCACCAAGGTGTATAGTTTTGTACGTAGGAAAATTGAATAGAACATATACCCAAAAAATTACCCCAGAAGACCACGACTTCAGAGAGATTGAACAGACCTTTTAACAAAAATTCCCAGAAGACCATGACTAGAGTAAAAACACGTATACGCACACGTTAATCTATTTTTATCCCAAATAAATGAAAAAGAAAGTAAATTATATTTATACCAAATAAAGAGTACCGTACTCAGTATCCTGGCGCGGCCGCCAATTTTTTAAACGCCCCAGCTTCAAGTAAATGCCGTACGATGTTACACACTCGGTTGGAGTGCCATAAAATAAAGAGTTAGAACAGTTTGAGGGCTCTTAAAAGAGCCGGCCTTGCTTTCTCTGGTAAATGCCGAGAAGTTCCGTATGTGTATTGATGTCCAGAAATACTCCTTGACTCTTGAAACCAGCTCGGGTGGATTTGGGTTGTGGCGTTGGAACCTCGCTGAGTAACTTCGTTGAAGTTCTGCAGTAATTGGCTCGTCTCTCTAGTTGTACAGCAACAAGATTGGTGTGGATGATATTGCCAATGTTGGTAAAGCAAGGCCAAATATCAGCGTATGTGAAAGGTAGCAGACAGCACGTCGCAGATACGCACAGAAGAAGGCAAACGCGACAACTAAATTGCATGGTAAATTCACCGTGCTTAAATGGCCATGTAATAGCCATATATGGCCACTTGCACATTATTGGTTAACGGAAAGTATCGCTTTTTTCTCATTAAATCGAATTGAATTTAATTTACGCACTATTTCGGCAATTTCTTTGTGCCGTTACAATTATATTTATATTTGTATGCGACTACTGAGAGAATATAATATTTTAATAATAAAATTGATATTTTCCCGTATAGTGGTTTACTAAATATTCTGTGATAAATTTCATGTTATACTCCGTCACTACGGTTGCAATGGTTTGAATGCCTTGTTTTTAACACTAATTATTACTATCCCTCCTTTATTTAGATAGTTTAGAATGCTCTCCTTTGTATATTTAAAAAAGTAGCTCCACAACTATAATTTTTAAATCGAAAACCTCTTTAATTTTATTTATGAATTTAATGTGTAAATTTTTTTGATAAATCATTTAAAACGTGTTTCTAGTTTATTCGGTCATCTGGATTCCCAACCGACGCACAGATCAGACAGTTAATGATGAATAAATGGCAATTGAGTACGCCTACGTTGGTGATAAGTGTTCATGGGTCAGAAATCGAGCTGCATAAACGGTTAAAGGCCACCTTCAAAAAAGGACTATGGAAGGCCGCTGAAAGCGCAGGTAATTCTTGTGGAGACATGGCTCTTAACTGAAAAAAATAAAATGATTGAAGCCAACCGTTGTCTCTTTAGGCATATCCTCATAGAAAATCAAAATTATTATTCTAATCAGAGTATTTATTAATATAATGTAAACAATCACCGAGACACCACAGTCAAATGCATAAGTTGTCAGCCTTTAAAATATACCACTTTATTTCAATTACATTTGCACAACCTACGTTTAGTAATTTAAATTGCAATGCAGTCAAGTAAAAGGATTTTTTAAATTTACGTCGGTTATGCAACTTAAATTTTGAGTGTTTTCTTGAAAATACATATTGATCGGTTATACTTGTCCTTATGAATACACCAATGGCCCATTGTATCTGACCTTGCTAAATATTCCGTAAAACTGCGATCATAGAACGCTCTCAATATGTTTGAAGTATTGCCACTTTCTATTGCTGCTGGCAAAATATACATTTTAAGGGGTTTTAATCTTGTTTATTTTTTATTCATTGGCAATATACATCCTTATATAACATTAATTAATTAATAGGCAAAACACCTATTGCAGGTATGAATTGAAAAAAAAACTCGCCATTACATTATATTTATGCTTCCAAAGCAACTTTGTAACTGATTCAAAGAAGAAATAATACTAAGTTGAAAAACGTTTATCAACAACATAGAGACAGTTTTTATAGGTACATCTTATTGGTAAAATGAAAGAAGTAGTGTGGATCGGCAAAGTAAGATTATAATGCGATTTTAGTAATACAATACAAAACCTTTGGTAAACTATAGTACAAGATTTAATTTGAATACGGAAATAAATCATGTACTCATATATGAATTTACTAAAAAGCAGATGTATAGAGCATCTTTAAAAGGGCATTTTTCTTTTCGCCAGATCTCAAATCAATCGCGATATCTCGTGCTTTTTATAAACATTTTCTTAAGCATAGGAGATAAATTTGTATAAAAACCAAACATTATACGACAATTTAAACAATAATTGATTGCGCGGGTGGTGGTAACAATTCTTTAAATCAAGTTTGCGTGCTTGAAGTAAACACCAATCCCATTGTATTTAACCACTCATCGAACAACATAACAAAACTACCGCCAGCTGCAACGCACTGACGCGTTTCGACCTTCCATGATCATCATCAGAGTACGACGGCAAACTGACTATCGAGGATCAAACCGCATTGAATAATATATGGAAATCAAATTTAGATATGCGGCTCTCACCTCTAGCAGTCTTGCATACATTGAACTTGACTGGAAATGTCGGATGCACAATTTCTATGCAGTCACGAACATTAACTGTTTGCAGCTTTCGCCACATATACATATATAGGCAATAAAATTTAAACAATAATTGATTGCGCGGGTGGTGGTAACAATTTTTAAATCAAGTTTGCGTGCTTGAAGTAAACACCAATCCCATTGTATTTAACCAGTCATCCAACAACATAACAAAACTACCACCAGCTGCAACGCACTGACGCGTTTCGACCTTCCATGATCATCATCAGAGTACGACGGCAAACTGACTATCGAGGATCAAACCGCATTTAAATTGTATTGCCTATTTATGTATATGTGGCGAAAGCTGCAAACAGTTAATGTTCGTGACTGCATAGAAATTGTGCAGCCGACATTTCCAGTCAAGTTCAATGTATGCAAGACTGTTAGAGGTGAGAGCCGCATATCTAAATTTGATTTCCATATATAATCAATGCGGTTTGATCCTCGATAGTCAGTTTGCCGTCGTACTCTGATGATGATCATGGAAGGTCGAAACGCGTCAGTCCGTTGCAGCTGGCGGTAGTTTTGTTATGTTCTTCGTAGACTGGTTAAATACAATGGGATTGGTGTTTACTTCAAGCACGCAAACTTGATTTAAAGAATTATACGACAAATGCAGGAAGAGGAAAATGTACATGATGATCCACGGATAGACGGACACACAAGAAAGCACAAAATTTGTTCAGTTTAAGTTTAAACCATTTGAAAATTTACTTTTAATCAAGGTTGCGTTCTTGCTATAAAAATCTGACCCATTATGTACATACGTTTGTCAATATAAACCTAACATTGTCTATCTTTATTTGTTCGATGACTGGTTACATACAATTGCATTGGAGTTTACTTCAAACTCGCAAACTTGGTTTAAAGAATCTCTATCATCTCCCGCTAAATTATTGATTATTTAAGCATTTTATAGTTCCAAAAGGAAATTCATCCGGTAGATCAGTTTCGTCTTTATTGGGAACTCATCAGGTACTGTCCAGAATTTACTGCAGGCAGGCTCTAACCTGGTTTGTTATTACTACCCGCGCAACCAATGCTCGTTTAATCCTTTGAAAACCTCTTTCGTTTTTTAAGCTTAGGATTGAGGATGTTGATATGCGTAATCAATTTTGCGTTTTCTCCTATGATGAAAAAGTTTTTTTAAGATAAATGAAAAGGATAAGCTCCCTTCGATTGTTTACGTACATATATATCACAGCTGTAAAGTCCGCTATGTAGGTTGGGCTAGCCGATTATTTAGTAAGCGAACTGAACACCAGTTTAAACTACACCCAGTTGGTATCGATAAAAGCGATTACACCATACATGAATACATTTTGACAAAAATCACAGGTTAATTCTTGCGAATTTTCAGGCTTTTTTCAAAGCAAAAAAACTAGAAACAATAAGGCTCAGCGGAAGCTGTTATTACCAATATACATGATTCTCAGATTAATATATAAAACACGTTCGTAAATGATTTGAATAATAATATGTAAATTTTTGTTTTTGCGTGCGTGCGTTCCTTAATGCGTGCCGCTGTTGTTACGTTATCCTCTTCCTGCTTGTTATCGTAGGATGTGTGTTTAATACAAATTCATTCCCTTACTTTCCAAAATGTTGACTGGAGGAAGTATCAAATATCACAGTTATGTTGAGTTCTAGCCAAAAAAAGATTGGCCTTGACATTTTATGCCTGCTTTATAGAAAATGTTTTCTTCCATCCAAGATATATTACTCCATTGAAATTAAAAATGGATAAAAATGACTGATCGAAAGTTTATACATTTGCGTTTTTAAATAGACATTTGTATATTCTTATCTTGATTTTTGTATAATTTAAAGCTGGTTGTTTATTTTTTTCTAAATTTGACATTGCATTGTGTTTTGCAAGTTATGTAGGCGGAATAACATTTTATTGGTGCATATAATACAATGGTTTTTATTGTATTACGTAAAAAGCGAAAAAATAATGAATAAAATTGTCAAAAGCGGGAAATAGACGAACGCTCAATCATTTGTGTGCTTCAACTACGGTTAAGACTCAGTGTACGAACATGCATTTTCTATTCCAGCAAATCAGGCCGAAGTATGTAATAGATGTTGCGAACCTAGTAACAAAATAGTTCAATTATGACCAGAAGGATAAACCAAAGACAGAGTAAAGGGAAATTATAATCTCGTGCACATGCGTTTCGTGCTTCCTGGCTACCCATCAGTAGAAGCCGGTGTTACGCCCTTTACCTACCATATATTTGAGTGAGAAATGTGGGTTTATCCTTCTGGCCATATTTGAACTAATTTGTTACTAGGTGCACAACAACTAAAAAATACTTCTATATTTATTAGTTCTCCGCCACAAACAGTATCTAACTGTTAAATCAGGCTTCATAAAATATCATTTCATTTATATTGTTGCCGTTTGTAATGATCTTAAACGGCCTTAATGCCGAGTGTTCGTTCGATTCTTCGATGATGTGTTGCCCAATTGCAGGCGTGTATACACCATATTATTTAAAACAGACTTTCAAATATGTTTTCTTTTTTTCTAGCTATTAAACGTCCGGTCGATCGACATGCACAGTTTAATCGAAAACTTAGTTTTTCATATTATCGAATAAGATTTGTGGTCTAGGTAAACGGCCGCTTCTATTAGATTTCTAGCGGAGCAAGTGTGATTACCTATATAACACGTGATGTTGAGCCTCGTTGTTTTCATTGTTCGCTAAACAGCATCCCCTTTTTAAATTAAATTTCTAATTAGTTTGTTTTCTTTTGTGGTCCTACGCAAGTCTGTTTCGTTCAAAATTCCTTCAAAAACATTGACGGGATAAGTTGTCTATGATAGCCGTTAGACGTTAAGTCACCATGTGCTTTGGTTTGTTCTAACTCATTTTAATCTGGACTGTTCAGTTTACCAATTTTTAAAACGCAGCCGCAAATTGATGATAATTTATAATAAAATAAAATGAACTACTTCATTGCAAGGAATGCAATATGCACAAATGCAATTTAATGAAACATTTATAACCAGGTTGATGGTGTGGCATTGAGGCGCCCATTCTCCAGTGTTCGTGTAGATTTTTCTCGACAAACTTCTGAACACATCACTGGAATGAGACAGAACTAGATGGCTTACGGTTTGCTTTCGTTGGTGGTAGATTTTGACTATCAGATTCGCGAAGATCTAATCGATCTTTATTGAAAAGTACAATTAGATTTCGTCTTCGTGGTGGTTGAGTTCAGATTCATCGTCTCACTCCGAAGGCATCCACACGATTCGTATAAACCGTTAGAAATGAGGTACGATCTAATCTTGGATGACGGGAACGTGTCTGTAATTCTTTTCCAGTACCTTTGTCAGGCTTCTTATCACACACACACACACACACACACACAGTATAATGCTCACAATAAAAGATTTAAGCAAATGTGGTAAACTCGTTGCAAAACAGATCTATTAAAGCAAGCTTCATTTGTTTCGTGAAATGCAACTAATGAAGTCCTACGGTAAGTTGGGCCGAAATATATAGTCAAAAGAAAATTACTGGAACAATGAAAGCTGCGTTTGTCAAAACGCAGATAAGGCAATTGCAATTAATCCAGGTTCGCAACAAAGAACTTCCTTCAATCCGATTGAATTTTTGGTAAATGTTTGCCATGTATACTTGGATGTGCTTTTACAGAAATAATTTAGGGGTAATCTTTTTAAAAAAATCAAATTTAAAAAAAAATCGTCAAAGTTGCAGTTTCCTTTAATTTCAATATAAATTATTAACAGTTCCCGACCAATTTTCAAGAATTGATATATTTACTTGCCATGATTTGAAAGCTGAATATAAAAATATCGAATGGCCAATAGATATCTGTTCAAAAATGGAAATGGAAAGAATCAGACGCGTGTAGAACCAGTAAATTGGAAAATTTAATTGAACATTCCATTAGAGTTGAACACGTTTTAAAGTGCGAAACACATAATTGAAACCTCGCACGTATGCTCTCCAGATAGTGCCATTGACATAATTACCAAATGCAGAAATATATATTAATTTTTATTGCTTGAAGCATTGAGGATAAACAATTTTGTTCGAGGAATGGTTAAATACAATGGGACTTGTGTTTACTTCCAGCCGGCAAACTTGATTTTAAGAAATTTACCACCACCTGCTCAATTATTGATTGTTTAGTTATGCAAGCAAAAAAAATTTTTTTTTATTGAGCCTTAACTGGAATTGATACACTCAAATAACTGGATTTTTGGGATATGTTAATACATATAATAAAAATTTGTTATTTAAAATATTTGGTTTTAATTAATACGCTTAATTAGACTTTAAGCAATAATTTCTTTGAAAAAATGTATATTTTTAGTTTTGCGAAATCATTCTTAAATTGACTATTTGATAATGTTTAAATACAATTTGTGTAAAAATTGAAATCATTTAATGAGTTCAATTACGAAATAAATTTTAGCATATTATGAGCCATAATTGCGAGAGTGATTGTAACAATGCTTTAAATTAATTTGCGAAATTCAAGTAAACACCAATCCCTTGGTGTTAAACCAGTCGTCGAACTACATAGAAAAACTAATGTTTTATTAAAATAAACTTTAAATTCATTAATAATTTTTTCACAAAATTTATTTATTTATACTATTCAATGAAGGAAAATTAATTTAAATATTTGGCATACTTCAGAGACTTAATAAAGTAGTAAGTGAAACCAAGATTAAATGAATTCTCTCGTAAAAAATGGCATTTGAGAATAATGGTATGGCTATTAAGAAGATATCAATAATTTCATCTCTTAGTTTGGATTTTTACTTCAAGATCCGGACCAAAATTAAATTGTTTGTATGCATATTGCAGTTTTAAGAAATAAAATAGCACAATATTGCTGCCTATTTTTGGATAAAAGCGTGTTTTACACCTACTTTTATCATTTGAGATTGAGTTTCTACTGAAATATAACTAGCTAAGAGATATTTGCCAAACGTTTTTTACTGTAACCTTAATAAATTCATTCCCACTGAATACACACCAGACATTAATATTCTTATTTGGAAAAAGTAGTAATTCAATGAATTTTGCATTTTTGGATTCTGTCAACCACATAATTTTCCAATGCCGCGTTTTGCGTACGCGGGTAGTAGCTTTGCACGTACAGTTTCACAAAGATCCGATTGATCACAATTTCCAATTTTGTCTAGTCTTCGACTGGGCTAAGTTTGTATTCCTCCCAATGGAAATGCGGTTCTATATCATCTTTGTGATAGAACTGCATTTCCATTGGGACGAATACAAGCTCAACCCGATCAAAGAAAAAACAAAATTGGAAATTGTGATCAATCGGATCTTTGTGAAACTGTCCGTGCAAGGCTACTACCCGCGTACGCAAAACGCGGCATTGGAAAATATGAAGCTAGCACTCCGAAAATACATTTTAAAAAACTGCATAATTCACAAATACTGAGTGATAAATTTTCCGAGATTTTCATTTTAGAAATAAAGTTTCGAGCAATTAAAGAAAATAAGGTAAACAAAAATTCATTTTTTTCAATTGGTCTAACATTGCAGCATAAATACAAACATTTGCACATAATGACGCTCTTCAAACATGTATGGCCTTCATCAGATCACGAAGGCAAACTGACTGATGAGGATAAAACCGAAATTCAAGTGTAAGGAAAGCAATTTTAGATATGCAACCATCCCACCCAGTAGTCTTGCACAAATTTTGTATATACCAGCTGCAATCACGAATACCAACTTTATGCAGTTTTCACCACTTGTAAATAACATACATTGTTAGGAAATAATTCTTTGTTAGTGTGTTAAAGAAAACTACTGGGAAATGCTTAAACTTCTTAAAGTAGTTTATTCCTGGCTATATTGAGGTGAATATATATTGGAATAAACAATAACTCATTTTTGATGAAGAAGCTCTGAATCGAAAATATTTATATCTGAATTAAATATTTTATTTGATATCTTGATTTAGGGCGGTTTAAATTAAATCAATTTCACAAAGAAGAATCGCTCTTCACCTTAACGTATATTTTAACTCGTGTTCATCAATTTATTGCAAGTATACTTGTGTTGCATTTATATGTTTTTTTCGCAAATTTCAATGTATATTTTAAACTTAAAGAAAAAAATAAAATTTATTATAAATCAGACGCAACGTGTAACTTGGGATTCACTAAGTTTACGTTTGTTAGGAAACAATAAACCCAGGTAGGTGATCTGATCGTATATTTCGGGGTTCCTAAATTAAAAAGTTTAACAAATGTGATATCTAATATATTTTTGTTAAAACAATTGACCTTCGTTTGCATGGCATTTGTGGCAATAAATGCTTTCTTGGCAAACACGGAAATGTTGCCAATACTAACTAATCGGTCTAGTAGTTAAATAGCATTTACTATTTAATAAAATTTTTAGGT